>CAUYPO010036244.1:0-15024 GCA_963574435.1 Cheirogaleus major
GAATGTAGAAGGGAGAGAAATAAGCTCATATTAAATGTCCCAAGACCAAAAGAAATTATATGTGCTCAAGGAATTCAGAGAAGGCCAGTATGACTATAGCACAGACAGTTGGGGGAGAGGAGAGATAGGATCAGGAAGCAGTTTAATGAGCTAGTTTATGTGCATGTAGTCCACTTAAGTATTGAGGATTTAGAGAGCAAATATGCTCCCTTTTTATTTTTTTTATTTTTTGAGAAACAGTGTCTCTCTCTGTTGCCCAGGCTGGAGTGCAGTGGTACAATCAGCTCACTGCCACCTTGAATTCCTGGGCTCAAGCGATCCTCCTGCCTCAACCTTCTGAGTAGCTAGGACTCCAGGCATGTACCATCATATCTAACTCATTTTTTTTTTCTTTTTTTTTTTGGAGAAAGGATCTCCCTATGTTGCGCCAGCTAGTCTTAAACTCTTGGGCTCAAGTGATCCTCCAACATTGGTCTCCCAAAGTGTTGGGGTTACAGACATGAGCCACTGTGCCTGGCCAGATATGCACCTTGGATCTAAAAATATGTTAAGATAAAATTTAGAGTCTCCATTTTTAAATAAACCTGTTCAAATGGGCCAAGTATTTGCCATTTAAAAATATTGCACATTTGTATCTAAATCTAGATATATGTTTATATGTATTTAAATATAGATGAGATACATGCATCTTGCCCCTGTCCAAAAATTAAGATTCGCAAATCAATGTATGTAAGGAAATATACTAGCATTTGGTAATAGAGAGGAAACAGTATTTAAAATATACACAAAACATCTAGATCAATGTATATGTGGATGAAATAAAAAGTAAAATGTACAAAACAATATAGATAATTCAAATAAATTAGAAAATAGTAAATGTTATAGCATTAAAATGATTGAATATAATAATGAATGTATTCATATTTTTGTGGTTATACTGAGGAGTTAATTCGCTCCAGGGCACATTTCCTTCAGTTAAAAAAAGTTTCCTTCACATTTTTTCCATAACTTTCAATAAATGAGGATAATTACATCTAGAAGTGATTCATCTTGATAAGTGCTCTTATAAATTACAGTAGCTAATTTTTAGTGAATTAAGTTTATTGGGATACTGCTGAGTTAAAAGGGGTATGTTTTTCTGTTCAAATTTTCTTATTAAGTTAATGACTTCTTGTACAACTGAAATGACAACAGGAATTACTACTAACATTTAAAATACAAACTGTTTTGTTTGAACATAAAATACAATTTCTTGTTTTCTTGATTTGAACCCCTAAAATTGAAGTATTTTTTTATATGTTTAAAATCTTATTAAGGGAATATTTATATATCATTATATCTAACACAAGTCGGCAGCTTAGGTTTTTTAATCACGTTTTCCACAGCTTGTTGAGAATTGAATATTTTTCCTTGCAAGAAATGGTCGAAAGCCTGGAAGAAGTGGTAGTCAGTTGGTACAAGGTCTGGTGAATACAGTGGAAGACAGAGAGTTTCCAAGTCCAAATCCTGTAGTTTGAGCAGCATTTGTGAGACATGGGGTTGAGCCTTGTCTTGTAAGAGGATTGGCCTGTCTCTAGTGACCAGTCTCAGCTGTTTCATCCCAAGCACCCTCATAATTTCATCCAATTGGTTGCAGTAGACATTTGGCCAGGTTTCATGAAGCTATAGTGGATAATACCAGCCCCGGGCTACCAAACAGACACCATTAGTTTTTTCTGATGAATATTCAGTTTTGGACTGTGTTTCGGCACTTCATCTTTTCCAACCATTGTGCTAAACACTTTTGATTGTCAAAAACTATCCATTTTTCATCACACGTAACAATAAGGTGTAGAAATGGTTCACCTTTATGCCATGACAGCAAAGAAAGGCAAGCTTTGAGATGATTTGTCTTCTGATGCTCATTTAATTTATGTGGAACCCATCTGTCCAGCTTCTTTACCTTGCTGATTTGTTTCAAATGGTCCAATATTGTTGGAATAGAAACGTCAAACCTTGCTGTTAATTCACATATATGTTGAGATGGATTCGCTTCCACTGCAGCTTTCAGCTCATCATTATCCACCTTGGTTTCAGGTTGCCTGTGTGGCTTATTTTTAAGATTAATATCACCAGAATGGAACTTCTCAAACCATCAAAGTAGTGTGTTCATTAGCCACACCCATCCCAAACGCTTCTTTGATATTTTGAGCTGTCTGTGCTGCATTGGTTCTATGATGGAACTCATATTTGAAAATAACTCAAGTTTTTTACTTATCTATGGCTTCACGAAAATTGCCCTAAAAAAATCTGAAAGACAATCACATGCCAAACCTTGCATTTGAAAGAATGAGGATGTACCTTTACAATAAAAATAACACAAGTGTCAAAGTGAAATGTCAGAGATATCAACTATCAAACTTAGTACTTAAGGAAATCAGATATTTCATACTTAATAGCCTAATATTTATTGGATAGCCTTAGACGGATAAACACTAGTTAGGCAGGATTGGTTTTTATAATAGCTTTGTTCATAGAATTATATAATGTTTCTTTTTCATTTTCTACCATTCTTATATAACATTCTTTTTTCCTTTTCTCTATGTTTGTTTCATATTTGGTAAAATGAATTGATGATCTTGAAGAGATCATCAAAAAGGGAAAGGGCATGGATAAGCAAATTTGGGACAAGACCAGATATGTCCAGGGTCACATTCTATTGGCTAAAACACAATCACCTGATCACACCAAATTGCAAAGGAGGCTGGGAAGTGAGGTTAGCTGTGTGTTCAGTAAGAAGAGACTACAGATTTTGGTGAACCGGTTGCAGTCTCCTGCTATCTAGACGATATCATAGCAGAGCATGTAAGACAACACTTGGTATTTGACAATATACTCTAAAGCTGGCATTTGAAACACTTCTTTTCTGTTTAGCAATCAATTTATAAATGGTGCGCTAATTGCCTCTCCCCAAAGGGTGCCAAAATATTGACAATAATTTCCGGTTGGTACAATTCAGTGTGGTTATCTAGTTGTAACCTCTTTTAACAACTATTAATATATATGGAGTTCTTTTCTGTATTGTTTTTAATCAGAACTTTATACAAACAACAAAATGATTTCTAGCAGCATGCATATTCTACTTTGCCCTAATTTTTGTCTGGATCTTCCCTAGAGCTTTCTAATATATGTTAACTGTGAAACTCTCCCACATTAACATGTAGCACCTAACGTCATTTCTTGTTTCTTGCACTTAACATGTAAGTAATATTTTGGCATAGTCTATACTTTCTCCAATGTGAAACTGCCAAATTGTCAGCCCCAGTTCAAGGGGCAGTCTCAAACTAACATCTCCTCTTCTCTTTGCCATTTATGATTGGATTCAGGTGATCCAAAGTAACTTACCAGAAGTTGACTCAAAATAGGAATTGATGCATTCAGATTGGTTCCTCAAGGATTTAGATTTAAATTGTAAATCTTGGAGTGATTCAAGCACTTGGGTATTAGTAGAGGGAGCCTTAACCAGATTAGTAACTCTAAAATACTTTGACCAGATTAGTAACTCTAAAATAATCTCACAATTTGACTCAGAACTCTGTCTTTTATACATATATATATATTTATAAAATTTATATATGTATGTAAAATTTATATAAATATATATGTAAGAATTTCTAACTATCCTAGCACTCTGGGAGGCAGAGGCGGGCGGATCACTCAAGGTCAGGAGTTCAAGACCATCCTGAGCAAGAGCGAGACCCCCATCTCTACCAAAAATAGAAGGAAGTTAATTGGACAGCTAAAAATATATAGATAAAATTAGCCGAGTATGGTGGCACATGCCTGTAGTCCCAGCTACTCGGGAGGCTGAGGCAGAAAGATTGCTTGAGCTCAGGAGTTTGAGGTTGTTGTGAGCCAGGCTGATGCCACCCCAGTCTAACTCGGGCAATAAAGTAAGACTCTGTCTCAAAAAAAAAAAAAAAAAAAAAAATTCTAACTATAGTTAGAAAAAAACTAAAATCTTTAAGGTCATTTTTAACATATTTTGAGATCTGACTTCTTGTGTGTTTCTAGCAATGTACAGCCAAACTGGACCATTAGAATGAGCTTTAAGATTCTCTGCCTTCCTACTTTTCCTTTTGATAGGAATAGGGAGTGAATTTTAGAAAAATACTCTGTGTTATCTCTCCATCAAATCCTCAGTCAGTCACAGTCTTATCCAGGATATTTCCCTAATCATCCTAAGTAGAATTTCTCTACTACTTTTTTGATGGTATTTTCACCTGTTCCATTATGTTGCAATTATTTGAGTACATTCCTTGCTAACCTTGATCCATGGCATACATTGGACTCATTTAGGCTACCTGTAGTAGTTATTGTTTAAGTACACTTGAGTCAATCAAAGAAATAGAATTTTTGTGGATATTATTGGGATAGAGCTTAGAGTGTCCTTCTGTCAGTTTCTTTTATTTTAATCTTGATTATTTGGTGTGACTCTGTCTATATGTGCTTAGATATATATGTGTCCATGTCTATGACACTTAAAGTAAAAGTTAGAACAAAGACTTTCAAAACCAATTTTTTTGGTGTTTTTTTTTTAAATTTGTGAAATCTATCTGTCCCCCTTCTACAAGAAAAGCAAAAATCCTGCACTTCAATCCTGTATAGTAAAGAAAAAAGGAAATAGACCATAGTATAACCAGTAGGGATGAGAAATCTGCGGCGTGGACCCAAGTCTATGAACGAAGTGGTACAAAACATTTTTCTTGAGAATGATCACAAATTGTGCTTGTAGAAACTGTACCATTCCTGGGAAGATGTTGATCCATTTGGGTGGCATTGTAATTGGCTAGTCTTACATATGTCTCATTGCCTATACTAGATGTTAAGATTTTTCAAATTTTTATTTCTTTATAGTGTCTAGCACTGTACCACTTATATAGTAAGTGTTCAAAATAGTTGAATAAACTGATAAAATAATTCACAGAAGAATTAATGTTTGTGTGTGAAAGTGCTTTGAAAACAAAAATATAGACAAAGGTCATAGACAGAAAAAAGACACACAAGGATTGAAGTCACTAGTGGCTTGTTGGATAAAAGAATGTCTAGATCTACTCATCAAACTGCTCAGACAAATGAAAACACGGAAATATTTTCTTTGATCCTAACACAGGTGGATCTGAATTACAAGTCATTCAAGAATTGTAAGCTACTGCCCTTTTTCCTTTTTATCCTCATGCAATTGTAGTGAATTATTCAGAAGGATGCTTCATGGTCTCAAAAGAATTGTTGTTATTGCTTTATTATGTAAATATTTAAACATTGATATTTTTAAATAGTGGGTAGCCTGTATACATTTTAATGTCGTTTTGACAAAAACTTTGCAATAAGTGTCACATGTCAGTTTTTGCTGACAGTCAAAACTAGAATTCTAAGAGAAATGCAAATTGATGTCACTTCTCATTTGTAAGAGGCTTGAAAATTATGAATTTATAAATATTTAATAGCGATGGGTCAAACAAAAATTTGCTCTACCCATTAGAGTGTATGTCTGTTTATGCATGTAGTATATATAGAGATGATTTCCTGAGACAGTGCTACATGGATTAAAAAATTAAAAACAGGATAATATCAGGTGGTTTCCTAGGAAGTCGGTCGTTAGCTAGTGACCTAAATATTGTACTTAAAGTACTTGTTTATGGATCATTAAATTTTTCTGTCTGAAAAAGATAGGACTGCTAGTAGTATTAAAGTTTTTTTTTCAGTTTGGAACCTAAAGGAGCAAGACTATTTACAACGTTTTCTATTAGATTTTAAATAACTTTATTGAAAACACATTGGCCATTTATTTACTACAGAGAATTTTCAATAAAATCATATCAAGTCAGAAGTTACCTGTTTGTCAGAAGACAGTACTGAAAATGAAGGAAAGAATAAAAAAACAAAATATACAGTCTTAGGTGATATTGTGAGGTTTAAGTAACTAGCATGTTTCAGAGTTAAAAAGGATGGCACTTGCATGGGAAAAAGTGAAGTGCTAAAATGCCTGATCTCACTGTATTTACACATTCTGTGCACTTATTTGTGAGAAAAAACTGTGTAAAAACACTTAACATACATTTCTTCAATGATTATCCCACATTTCTGTTACAAGCAGATATAAAATGTACTTCTTACTTGGCAACATTCAGAGGGAGAGAAAACTTAAATATTAGTATGCCTATTTAAATGTATCACCTTTATCTTATTCTACCTGAGTAAATACTTCAAAAGGCTCAGTGTAGTATAGATATACATACATACATACATGTGTATATATATATGCATCTATATATACATATAAATTGCTTGGCTTCCTAATTTTTATGTTTCTATTTGAAAATTAGGCTCATTTAAAAACCCTTACTTATTTTAATTTTTCTCTATTTTATTGAACATTTGACCTAAAAATAGAATATCATTTAAGATGAATTTACAGTAAAGATTTAAAGAGACTAGAAAAGGGAATTTGAGAAATTTGGGTCATTTAGACAATTTTCATAAGTTGCTGTCCATAAGTTGTAACTGGATAGTTAATACAGTTTTTTGTATTTGTTTTTAGTTTTATGTATGTGCCTGAATATTAATATGATCAATAGTTTAATTAGAAAACAATTAGTTAATTTACTTTACAGTTCATGGCTTAGTTTTCCACCTTAAAGGATGATAACACTATCCTTTTTTATTTTTGATATTAACATTAATAGTTCTGTTTTCCTGAAGCTAATGAGGTAGGGTGTTATTCACAACATTGGTGGCAATAAGTAAATTTATAATAAATACCACTTTATATTTCCCTAGCAGTTTTGCAAAGTGTTCACAGTGCCTAGAACACAATACTTGTTTGATAATAGTTCATTTACTCCATTTTTTATTAAAAAAATAAATATATTTCACTTACAGAGCATAACCACAAATTTGGACAAAAGACAAAAAGGAAAAAAAAAATCCTACTCCCCAAACCCAATATAATCACTGTTGACATTTTGTGATATTTTGTTTCCATCATTCTTCTGTATATGGCTTTCTACTTTTACATAGCTATGAGTAGTTTGAGTAATTGTAACTACAATTTAACATTCTGTTTCCTTTCCTTTTAATGTACGTAGGTATTTGTACTACATAGACTTTCACCACCATCATTTTAAGAGCTGTGCAATAGTCCATTGGGTGACAGTTTACTTAAGTATTCTTCATTTTTCTCATTCTTTCCATCAGTTCTTTAAATAATAAATATATTTCTTTTTATGTGTGTTACATTCTGCTGTGATTACTTTTGCCCATACTGTTTAGCCTTTTTTCTTTTTACATTTTTCTTTAAAATAGCCATATTAGTGATGTTAATTAGGTAGAGGCTAGATGGGTGTATCTTGAAACGTTAAACCTCTCCCTCTAGGGAATTACTCTATTGCTTGTAAACTTGGAAAGTCCTTTCCTTGATTATAGAAAGTTTCTATTAATATATGGCTTCAAAAATTTTATCTGGAATTAATTTAGAAGGATGGTTTGAAATAAGGGTCTGAAATGAGATTTTTTTTCCCAAATTACTAACCAGTTGGTCCAACATTATTTATGGCATGATCCTGTACAGTCTTTTCCATTGGTTTGTGATTTCCTTTTAAATCACCTCCTTATTTATTTATCTATCTATCTATTTATTTATTTATTAAGAGGCAGGGTCTCACTCTGTCACCCACGTTGGAGAGCAGTGGCCCAATCATAGCTCACTGTAACCTTGAACTCCTGGGCTCAAGTGCTTCATTTCTTAATGAATAATTTCTGTCTTCTTAAATGGTGCCTCAAGTTTCTTAATTTTGTACTATATCACAAACATTTATTTAGCACTTAGTGCTGGGTGTGTATGTACATCTTTACATATTAATCTATCTTTCTCAAATGTAAAAGATAATTTTTATTAAATTCTTTAAATTACCTCTGCTGCCCTTTTATTCTACCTTCAAAGAGTCAGGATTCTGCTGGATGAAGCATGAGAGATGTTAACTGAGGAAACAGACATCTTCTATCCATCTTTTATTCAATCATTTTTTAAATTTCATTTTCAGAAAGTAACATAATTTAGTTAATATGCAGTTTGCAGATGTTTCCCTCTCTTTTACTCTTTTAAAATACTACCTTGGATTTGTAGAGGCCTCATGTATAGCGGAGCTGTCTGGAAAATATCCAGCCATAGTTAATATAAGGAGAACAGGTACATGGCTGGATACTTTCTGGACAGCTCTTGTATATCTTCTCTGGGTTTCCCTCTGCATCTCAGATTGCTATTATTCAGTTTCCTTTGTTGATTTCTCTTCTTGCTTCATTTTAGATATGGGCATTTCTGAAGGCTTCATGCATGTTATTCTCCTTCTGTGACATTTTTTTTAAGACCTCAGATTTGAAGAATGTGCGATTAGACCCTTTAAAGGAAGACAAACCTAGATTATATTGACTATATTTGAGCAGGTAAGTCAGCTAAAAGACTGTAGCAAATTATAATTTAGGATCCATCTGGCCTCCTGGATCTGGTCAATTTTTCTTCCTATCTTTTTATATCTTCACTTGGTTATTTCAATATCACTTAAGTTTCAATAAGTTTACCACTGATTTCATTATGACTTTTATCTACAAATTTTCCTTTCCTTCCAATTTCTCTATTTCAGTCAGTAAAACTACTGGCCTGCAAATAATAAAGATTTAAAATTAGCCTTGAAATAGTCTTGTTTTTATTATCCTATTTCACTTTTATATTCAATCAGCTAATCTGTGGTCTATATGCTATATGATTGTGCATTTGAAAAATGCTTTATAGAAGTAAGGGTTTTATCGGAATGAATACAATTTATTATGTCTATGCCCTTCTTTGCACTTATATTTCTGCCACCCAAGATCTCGTGCCTATTAATTCACCAGGCTATAGTCTTTTTAGCTGACTTACCTGCTCAAATATAGTCAATATAATCTAGGTTTGTCTTCCTTTAAAAGGTCTAATTGACCTCAGTCACATCTTCAATAATTTCCAGTACTCATCTCTACTTCTTAGCTTGGCTTTCAAAGACCAGTTTATCCAGAAAATCTCCCCGTATTTTTCTGGAGCACCTTTCTCTTTCTTTTGAATCTATTGTAAACTTTTCCATGTTTTGAGGCCATGAGAATGTCTAAGCCCTCCCCTCCCCGCCTGCTGTTATTAATACTCTTCTCTTCTGTGTGCTGTTAACAGAGAGAGAACACGCTCTAAGCCACACAGATATGAGCTTAGACATCAGCATCATCACTTATTGATTGACTAATTAGCCCTGGATAAGGTACTTAAACTCTGAACTTCAATTTCTTCATTTATTAAAAGGTGATAATTATATCTATCTCATAGAATTGTTGTGCGGATTAATGTTCACGTATATAAACAAGACGATGCTCTTTAGAATATTTGCTGTAATTATTCTCTACTGAAAAACTTAATGCTTTCTTTTATGTATACTACTTTTCATATTTATTAAGAATTTCTTGTCAGTTTGACTTGCTAATGCTATGAACTTAAAAAATGGCATTTTACAGTTCTCTTCTATCTCACTGAACATTGATCCATCATGATGTCGAAAATACAAAAAGGCAATACAACTCAAATTGCATGGGTTCAACTTCTAGCTTTACTACTTAACAACCGTGTAACCTTGGGGAGGTTCCATAAATTCCCTGTGCCATAGTTAATTTATCTGTAAAATAGAAATAATAAATTTCATAATGCAAGGATTGTTGTGAAGATTAATCAATATGTGTAAAGCACCTATAAAAGTACTGGTTATGTGGAAATTGCAATGTAAGTGTCAACATATTATCATAGAGAAAAGTAATCCCTAAAGTTAGCATGAGCTGCTTGAATAAATTTTTTCTATAATAATGTTATATATTTATTATATAAATAGTTGTATAATAATGAGGTAACATACATATTTGTACTTATATATTTGAAATTTATTAAATCTATGATTAAATGTGTTAAAGAAGCAGTAAACATACAAAGAATAGGAGGGCTTTTAAAAGTCAGACTGGTAAAATATGACTGAAAAGCATCACGCTGATCTTCCAGTGTATTACTACGAAAGACTCAAGAAATAATAAAATTCCTGTGTATGGTACCTACAGAAAAGCAGAAATTTGTTTGTTGACCACATTAATAAACAAAAAAGTTGAGTTGTTGTAAACCATGAAAGGCTAAAAATTCTAGCTGCATTCTACTGCTACTGGCTAATGAGTACATCACACATATGCACAACTTATCACTAGGTTTTCAAGGAACTAGAAGTAAAAGAAATAGAAACCAGTAGGAACCTAGAAACCTCTTCAGTTCTATAAACATTATACCGTTTTTCTAGTTAAAAATATTCATGTTAAAATAGATAAAACTAAATTTTTTTGTGTGACTATCAAGAATACCCTACCATAGAAACTTGTATTTTTTTTTTTATTTCATCAAATTTGCACATGAAAGTTCCTAGGGTAGAGATTTATTCTTATTATTTTATAGATGCAGAAATTGAGGCTCAGAAAGTTCCATAATTTGCCTAAAATTATAAACTATTTTATATAACAATTCCTAACTAACATGAGCTTTTAATTATATTACTAGGCTCAAAGAGAATTAAAAAAAAATTGCTTGTTTCTTCACAGAGCTTCCAATTGATTAATAGACTTTAAATGAGTTTTCACAGTTTTCAGAAGTATGTTGAACATGTGTGGATTTTCCTAACTCTACCAAAAGTTCATGGATAATGATCTTGAACATTAATTTTAATGCTGACTTAAAAGCCATTAGCTAAATAGATATTATTGAATTTTGATCTTCCACTGCAATTTGTTTCCCTGGGGGAAGAAATGAAATTGTTAAAGAACTTTAATTGCTTCCTCAAAACTTATATTTATATGATTTGAAATTAATAACAATATTTAAAATGCCCTTTCTAATGTAATCAAATAATATATGAGGAATTTGCTAAATTTGTGTGTAATTACTCATTATAGTTAGCCTTTCCTGAATAACATATCACCCCAAAACTTAGTGGCTTAAAATAATAATTTATTATTTCTCATGATTTCGTGAGTTAATGGAGTTTCTTCTGATGTTCCCATGTGGGCTCACTCACGTGGTAGACTTCAGCTGGAAGGTAAGCTGGGACTGCTGGTGTGGCTGGGCCTCTCTTCTTCTCTCAAGGTGGCCCTACCAAGTCTTTCGTGTGGCATCAGCAATATCCCAGAAGACAACCTCCCAAGCACTTGTCAAGCCTCTATTGGTCTATTGGTGTCACTTAGGCTGGTGTCCAATTGCATAAAGCAAGTCTTGTTTGTCCAGTCCAGAGTCAGTATGGGAAGTCATTTTATCAAAAAGACACCTGTACTTTAATGTTTATTGCAGCACAATTCACAATCACAAAGATGTGGAATCAACCTATGTGCCCATCAATTCATGAGTGGATTAACAAAATTTGGTACATGTATACTATGGAATACTACTCAGCCATGAAGAAGGATGAATTAAGTCCTTTTGCAACAATTTGCATGGAATGGAGACCATTATCCTAAATAAATTATCTAAGGAATGAAAAAATAAACACCACGCACCACGTGTACTCGCTGTTAAACTGGAACCAACCCATAAGCACACATAAGCACAGAGGGAAGTAAAACTGAGTGGAAATCAAGCAGGGAGGAGGGAGCTGGGGATGGGTGAATACCTACCAAATGCATGCAATGATCACTATCACTTATAACTCTAATTCAAACATAACAAAATTGATATATGTAACCAGAATCATTTGTAGCCCTATAGTATTTTGATATAAAAAAAGAAATGAAATTAGGTTCACATTTGATATAAAATATTTTAATAATACTTTATCTTTTATATATTGTACCTAGATAAAAGCCTAACATGCTGTACATACTCAAAATTATTTATTTGAACTATATTTGTTTTGGAGCCTTAATCTTCTTATGTATTAATCAGTCTGTGGAATAAATTTTACAATTTAGATGACACACCATTCTGTTAAGTCACTAGACTATTCCCATTTGCTTTGAAATAGTAATTAAAGAAATAGTGCCCTAGTGAGCAAACAGAACCAGTTTCCTTCTAAATATTCAATTTATTTGTTTGCAGAATTTGCTCCAAAGCAGAAATTACTATGTGCTAAAACTTCATAGTAAAGTTCTAATGTAATTATATAATATTAAATATCAATTTTTCATAGATTTTAGAACCAAAAGTTACTTTAGAGATTACATAATTCAAAATCCCTTGAATTTCAAATGATAAAGCCAAAGACCAAAGATTCTTGCTAACTTAATTTATTAATATAGAATATATTAGAAAACAAATCATTAACTGTAAAATATCTTATAAAATTTAAATCATATAGTTATTATTTTTGAAAGTCACCCAAAAAGTCAGTGTATGTCAGGACTAATATATTTGTCATCTCTTGGTCCAAAGTTCTTAGTCTTATGACAAACTGAATCTTCTCTGCTAAACAAAAAAATTGAGATCTATATCTAAATATATGTTTTAAAATAATTACCAGCTTATAGAACATCCTTACCTATTGTTGTAGATTTTTATAGTAATATACCTCAATGTCATGTCCATAGCAGTAGCTGAATCAAGGAAGTGATAATTATGAGAAGAGTAAACAAAAAGACTGTGAATAGATATCTCAAATTAACAGGCACATACTTTATGCCAGGTAGCATTGTTAAAAGATTTTTCATACATTTTTGCATGTAATTCACAAATCCATCCTGAGAGATAATTATTAAGTTCCCTCTTTTTATAAATAAAATGTAGCTTTGCCAATGCAATAAAGCTAAAAAATGATAGAACCTAGATTTGAACCAGGTATGTTGTGCTGTTAGTCACTTTGTACAGTATCACCCAGATTCAAAATATTTTGCCTCTATTTATTTTTCTTCATATATGGGTTAGAACATATATAAGTAGCACTAAAAAGTACTCTACATATAATAAATATAAGAAGTGAAATTAGGCTCACATTTGATTAAAATGTATGAATAATAAATAATATTTTATTCATCTTTTAGACATAATATCTAGATAAAAGTCTAACATACTGTACATACTCAACTTCTACTCATTGTGTAACAATGTGGGAGAAGAAAGCCTTGGAGAAGGGCAAAAATGTGTAGATAACAGTGATTTAGAGAATACTTGAAGCAGTTTTCTTAATTCACTATTGAAACCACTTCCTATAAATTTTCAATTGTAGAGACAACTCATTAAGAGCTGAATATTTGATTTAAGAAATGGAAGATTGACTCATCCATACAAAATCCAACATCTTTTTAAAAAGCAAAAACAAGCTAAATATAAAAACAAATAGTTTTTAATACCAGTAAGAAAATATAATTATAACCTAAACTTAATGCAAGAAATTTAAAAACTTATGAGCAAAGAAAAACACAGAACATACAGAAATGAACAGCAAAACCTTGAAAATTATTTATACTACTCCAAACCTACTGAGAAGTCAACTGAGCCTAGGTTTTTTGGTCCCTTCTTTTATAATGGAGAAAAATGAGAATGAATGCCTTTGGGGGAAAATGAGAGAAATATGGAAAGTGTTCAACAGGAATGACTGTCTCTGATATAAGCCAAGACTGTAGGGTTACTGTATAAATTGAATAAGCCTTGAGTATCCCTCTTGGATATGGGATACATCTTTAAGTGCTATGACTCGTAGTATAAAAACCCTAACAACTTCTATGAAGAGGTATAAAAGCACAATTATCCTATTAAAGGACCTAGATTTATTGATTTGATTTAATATCCCAACCTTCACTTGAGCTATGGAAAGATTAATACATTATGAAATGCCAAGGCCTATATTTTAGCTTAAATGGCTAAGATGGATAGATAATACAACAAATCTAAAACAGTATAATCTACCCAAAAGAGATATCTGAGCAGATTTTGTGAAGATAGTATAATGGAAACAGATATGAATAGTCAAAATATGCCAATTGAGAGGGGTGAAGAAAAACAAAAGTTGAGTATAAAAAATAAAGATTCTAAGCTAGAAAATAAGAAAATAGACAAAGGGAAAATATCACAGTTGTTTTGCTCAGTAGAACCACCTCATACAATTACAATTTTTCTTTGTTAAATGTAAGCCATTAAACAAAAAGATAACAGGACTTCCATTTGGCACTGTTGTGGATTGACTACTATGAAGCATACCCTCGAACAAAACTGTTATCCTGTATAGAGCAGTATATCTATGCCCTGACAGAAAGGCTAGTACCCTCCCCCACAAACAAACAAACAAATAATAGTTGGCCCAGCAGAAAGTAGTCAGCATTAAGCAAACACTAAGCCATTTTGTTTGATTGGTTTTTGAAAGTAAATATACTGCTTATAGAACCTAAACCTTGGCAAGGGATGGGTGGTTTTGCTGAACTTGAGACACTCAGGGTAAGCCAGTAGTAACCTGGAAGGTGGTTGAATAGTCCCAAGTTAATAGTGTTCTTTGGTTCAGGGAGATACAAATACTTTTTGAAGAAAAGTAACTCCAAATTTGGCTCTAAAGTTTTCACAAATAAAGATGTACTAAATTCAACTTAAAATCAAAGATGACCTGGTCCTCCAAGAAATTAGCCACCATGAGTAAGAGTCAAGAGAAACAAAATTCAGAGATTTTAGTTTTCTGTTTTTTATTTCAGCATATTATGGGGATACAAATGTTTAGGTTATGTGTGTGGCCTTCCCCCTCCCTACCCTCCCAGAGTCAGAGCTTCAAGTGTGTCCATCCTCCAGATGGTGCACATCACACCCATTATGTATGTATATACCCATCCCCTCCTCCCCCCTCCCACCTGCCCGATGCCCGATAAATGTTATTCCTATATGTCCACTTAGGTGTTGATCAGTTAATACCAATTTGCTGATGAGTACGTTTGGTGCTTATTTTTTCATTCTTGGGCTACTTCACTTAGTAGAAT
>CAUYPO010036247.1:0-23687 GCA_963574435.1 Cheirogaleus major
ATATACAAACATAATGAGTGAGATGTGCAACGTATGGGGTATGGTCATGCTTGAGGCTCTGCCTCGAGGGGGGAGGGGGCGTGGGCAATATACATAACCGTAATATTTGTACCCCCATAATATGCTGAAATAAAAAAAATAAAAATAAAAAAATTCTCAATAAATTAGCCATAGAAAAAATGTATCGTGACATAATAAAGGCCATATATGGTGATCCCACAGCTAACATTCTCAACAGAGAAAAGCTAAAAGCTTTTCCTCTAAGATCAGGAATAAGGCAAAGATGCCCACTGTCACCACTTCTATTCAATATAGTACTGGAGAAATTAGGCAAGAAAAAGTAATAAAAGGCATCCAAATTGGGAAGGAAGAAGTAAAATTTTCTCTGTTTGCAGATAATATGATCTTCTATGTAGAAAACCCTGAAGACTTCACCAAAAAAAGGTACAACTACTAAATGAATTCAGTAAAGTTGCAGATACAAAATTAACAAACAAAAATCAGTGGGATTTCTATACACTAACAAAGAACTATCTAAAGAACAATCCAAAAAAGAAATCAAGAAAATCCCACTTACAATAGCATAAACAAAAAATAAAATACTTACAAATAATTTTACTCAAGAAGGTAAAAGATCAGTACATTGAAAACCATAAGACATTGATGAAAGAAACTGAAGAAGACACAAATAAATGGAAAGATATCCCATGTTCATGGATTGGAAGAATTAATATAGTCAAAATGTCCATAGTACCGAAAGGAATGTACAGATTCAATGCAATCCCTATCAAAATTTCAATGGCATTTTTCACATAAATAGAAAAAAATCCTAAATTTAATACAGAACCAAAAAAGACTCCAAGTAGTCAAAGCCATTTTGAGCACAAAAAACAAATCTTGAGGTATCAGACTACCTGATTTCAAAATATCTACAAAGCTATAGTAATCAAAACAGCAGAGTACAGACATTAAAAAGACACAAAGACCAAGGGAACAAAATAGAGAGCCCAGAAATAAATCCACACATTTATGGTCAGTTGATCTTCAACAAAGTTGCTAAGAACACACAATAGGGTAAGGACAGTCTCTTCAATAAATGGCACCCGGAAAGCTGGATATGCATTCAGATGACTAGAACTGAACTCTTATCTCACTCCATACATAAAAATCAACTCAAAATGGATTAAAGACATAAGCATAACACCAGAAATTTTAAGACTACTAGAAGAAAACACGGGGGAAAAGCTTCTTGACATTGGTCTTGGCAAAGAATTTTTTGGATAGGAACCCCAAATCACAGGCTGCAGTGGCAAAAATAGAAAAACTGGATAGCGTTAAATTAAAAAGCTTCTGCACAGCAGAGGAAACAGTCAAAAGAGTGAAGAGACAACCTACAAAATGGGAGAAAATATTTGCAAGTCAAACATCTGATAAGGGGTTAATATCCAAAATACATAAGGAATTCCAACAACTCAATAGCAGGAAAATAAATAACTCCATTTAAAAATGGCCAAAGGATCTAAATAGACATTACTCAAAATAAACATACAAGCAGCCAAGAAGTACATGAAAAAATGCTCAACACTATTAATCATCAAGGAAATGAAAATCTAAACCCCAATGAGTTATTACCTCACACCTGTGAAAATGTATATTATCAAAAAGACAAAAGATAGCAGGCTTCAAGGACAGATGGGAGGAAAGAGAACCCTTGTACACTCTTAGTGGAAATGTAAATTAGTAAAACCATTATGAAAAACACTATGGAAGTTCCTCAAAATATTAAAAATAGAACTATCATATGATTGAGCACTCTCACTTCTGGGTACATATCCAGAGGAATTAAAATTACTATCTCAAAGAGATATCTGCACTCCTATGTTTACTGCAGCACTATTCACAATAGCTAAGACATGAAGTCAACCTAAGTGTTCATCAAAAGATAAATGGATAAAGAAAATGTGATGTGTGTGTGTGCGCACACACACACACACATTGGAATACCATTCAGCCTTTACAAGGAAAGAATTCTGCCATTCGCAATAACATAGATTAACCTAAAGAACATTATCTAAATGAAATAAGCCAGGCACAGAAAGATAAATACTATCTGATCTCATTTATGTATGGAATCTTAAAAAGTTAAACTTATAGAAGCAGAGAATGGGGCTGGAGGGTGGGGAAAATGATGATATGTTTGTCAAAGGGTACAAAGTTTCAATTAGACAAGATGAATAACTTCTGGATATCTAATATACAGCATGGTGACTATAGATAATAATATTGTATTGTATACTTGAAATTTGCTAAGAGAGTAGATCTTAAATGTTCTCACCATACACACACAAAAAAACTATGTGAGGTGATGGATATATTAATCAGTTTGATTGTGGTAATCATGTCACAATGTATACATATATCACAACATTGTGATACTATAAATTTATACTATAAATATATACTATACTATACTATACTATAAATATATACAATTTTCACTTGTCAGTCATGCCTCAATAAAGCTGAGGGTGGGGAATATATCACACAAGAAGTTTATAAGATAGAGACAGAAAATTGAATCCAAAAAGAGAAGTAAAATTATGCCTTAACCACAAAGACTGAAATTAAGCATTGTTGAAAATCAGAATTAAATTTGTCCTGAGCTTCCCATCAGCCAAGGTTAAAAAAGAGACCAGATAAATTACACAATTCTTGTCCTCTGAAAGAAGGAAATACACCAAATTTTCAGTAATGAAAGACTTCTTTTGACACTAGAAATCTGACATCTTCATACAAGGTATGGTGAGACACTTAAAAGATAAGGAATTCAATAAGAGTTTTACAAACAATAAGTATGAGTGATTTTCATATGGCTATTTTCTTTCTGCCACCTCTCAATAAAAACCAACAGTGTACCATTAAGGTGAGGTGGTTACAAGGATTGGAAACACTGAAGGGGAGTAAACCAAAGTGATTCAGGTAGATTGATATAAAAAGAAACAGGGTTGGGAGTTTCCTATATAAACAGCTTCTACAAAAGAGCCTAAACTTTCATTTATCCCAAAAATACTGGTTCTGGGACTTCATCAGGCTAATCTATTCAAAGTGCTTTCTAAATCATATTGCTTCAAAAGGAGAGCAGCCGACTTCATTCCGCTGGGTCAGGCACCCTTTGCTTCCTAAGTGACTTCTTTCCTTTTATAGCTCTCTCCTGAGATGAGTCTAATAAATGTGAAATTCATCCTTCTCCTCACTGCCAGCAATATTTCAGGAGCTACTGGAAGTCATGCAGCAGGATTAATACCATCATGGAATCTCAGTGGTGGGATGGCAGAAGTTTCCAGGCAAAATGTGAAGTTTCCAGGTAAAATTTGACAAATGTGTTCTCTTTTCTCCTTCTGTTTTCATTTTCATGAGGAATAGTATGGTGGTTGATATGCAAAACTGGCTGAAACAATGTATTAGGGATAGCAAGTGATTTCTGGGATTATGTGAACAGCATAGCCATAGCTTCATGAGTTCTTGGCGGACATTTATTCTGTAAGGTGTGTGCATGCACATAAAAATGTGTATATATGCATATAAGTGTATATATACATACAAACACATATCTTTACTGGGTCTTAACACATATCTTTACTGAGAGAAATACCAAGAGGTCCTCTCACTTAGTGTTCCTCACATTTTAAAGTACATGAGAATCACCTAGGGATCTTGCTAAATGTCTATTCTGATTCAGAATATGTGGGTGGGGGCTAGGAGTCTGCATTTCTAACAAGCTTCAAGGAGATGGCCATACCACAAGACCAGAAACCACACTGAGCAACATGACTCTCACACTGGCCAGGCCAGTCTGAAGGAAACTTCAAAGTAGAAGAGGATCAACTTCCAGTCTGCCAGGGAAAACAAACAAGCAAACAAAACAGCTGCAGCAGCCACATGTCAAAGAATGGAATCTGCTGAGACAGCGAGAGTCAGAGACTGCAATTGAAATGTCAGCCAGTAACTTTTTCTTGATTGCCTTTGCATGCTTTCTTATCAACCTGTAAACTCCTATCCATCCACTAAAGCTCAGTTGAATTACAGCTTTCTAACTCTATAATTTAACCTCATCTTGATTGTCTCTGCTTGACTCTACAGCAAGAAATGAAGATCTGAAATGATAAAGGTATATATTTCTATTTTCTTAATTTCTTTTAAAAACATGAGATTACATAAAGCAATAATTTTAGCACTGTACTCATGAATTTACAATTTATATAGAGGCAATATGTAAGAAATAATAGCACAGAAGTGGGGGAAGAAATGAAGCTACATTAAAACAAAATTATTATATATTTCTGAACAACCACCAAGAAAAAAGACATCAGGACAACATCACAAAAATGCTTCGGGTCAATATTCCTCATGAATATAGATGTAAAAATCTTCAACAAAATATTAACAAACCAAATTCAGCAATATAAGAAAAGGAGTATACATGATAGCCAAGTGGGATTTACCCATGAATGCAAGGTTCATTTAAAGTCCAAAAATCAATTATTATAAAACCCCAAATTAATAAAATAAATGATAAAAACTATATGATCACAGATGTAGAAAAGCCCTTGACAAAAATCAACTACCCATACATAACAAAAACTCTCAGTAAACTAGAAATATAAGGGAAATTACTCAACCTGATAAAAGGCATGTTAAAAGAATGCTACAGATAAACCCATAGTTAAAGGGAAAAGACAGAATGCTTCTCCTTAGGGTTGAGAACAAGGCAAAGATGTCCTCTATCACCATTTTCATCCAGCACTGTACTGATGGTGCTGGCCAATGAGATAAGACAAGCCAAAGAAATTAAAGCCATACAAATTAGAAACTAAGAAGTAAAAATGTCTTCTTTTGTAGACAATATAATCCTTTATTTAGAAAATACTAGGAAAACTTTTAAAAACTTACTAAACATAATAAGTCAATTTAGCAAGGTTATAGGATACAAGGTCAGTATAGAAAAATTAATGGTATTTCTATACTAAAACAAACAATACAAAAATACTTGTAAAATTAAGAAAATAGCTTCATTCCCAAAATAATCAAAAAGAGTGAAATAATTACAAATCAATTTTTAAATAGATGTTTCACATCTATACCCCAAAATTTATAAAACATTACTAAGAGAAATTAAAGAATTTCTAAAGAGTTAGAGAGTCATACCATGTTCAAGGATTGAAGATACAATTTTGGGAGATTCTCCCTAAATTAATCCATCAATTTAACACAATAACTATCAAAATTGCAGATATTTTTTTGTAGAAATTAATAAGCTAATCCTAAAATATATACAGAAATGAAAAAGACCTAGAATATCCAAAATAATTTTTATAATAAAGAACAAAGTTGTAGGACTTTCACTACCTAATTTCAAAATTTACTATAAAGCTATAATAATTAAAACAGTATGATATTGGCATAAGGAAAGACATATAGATCAATGGAAGAGAATAATGAGCACAGAAATTAACCCTTACTTGTGGGTCAATTAATTTTCAATGAAGTTGCCAAGGCAATTTGTGGGGAAGGGGTAGGGAAAATGAGAAAGGAAATGGGGCTGAGACAATTGGATATCTGCATGTGAGAAAGTGAAGATGAACAGCCACTGACCATGTACAAAAATTTGCTTGAAATGGATCATAGGCATAAATGAAGAGCTAAAACTGTAAAAACTATGAGGAGAAACAGTAGGAAAAAAACCATTGTGACCTTGGATAAGACCAAATTTTTCTCAGATTTATGACATCAAAAGTAAAATTTGTAAGAGAAAAGAAGGATAAATTGAATTTCAAGAACATTACAGATTTTGCTCTTCAAATGATACCTTTTAGAAAATGAAAAAACATGACACAGATATGGAGAAAATATTTTCAAAACATTTATCTGATAGAAGACTTGTATCCGGAGTCTGTGTGTGAGCATGTGTGTGTGTGTGTGTGTGTGTGTACACACTCATGACTCAATAAGAAGACAAACCAACTACAAAATGGGCAACAGATTTGAACAGGTGCTTCAACAAAGCGATATTAAGCTCATGAAAAGATAAGCAACGCCATTTATTGCACTTCTATATGGCTGAGAAGTGCTTTAGGCCTTTCCAATTCAGTGATTATAAAGTCTTAAAATACTCTCCTTTTTAAAAAGTAATGTCTTTTCTTTTGAAGCACTTTGTCATTCATTACTCTGTGAGAGTTTTTCCATTCTTGGAAGAATGTAGGAAACATTTTTCAAAATAGCATTTGTAGTCACCTTCTTTCTCTTGGTTTATTTTAATGATTGTCAGGCTTATTCCCCTCAAAAGATGAGATTGCTGAGATAAAGGCTAAAGATTCCTACTGTTGTTAGAAGACAGATAGCTTTGTAGAAGAGAGAACATGGGGACCTCAAGAAAATTAAGGTGACCACTATCCACTGAAGGGCCACTGTCCACTATACAAATGTCAGCGAGGTTCCTAAGCCTGCCTAGCAAATTGCTTGAAATTCCTAACATTGTCCAGCATCTGTGGACAAAAGCTTTAGCATTCCCACGAAGGCTGGTTCATAATGAGAACATGTTTCTTGAGAGAAGAAGGTAACTAGGAGCACTTTAGTTACCACATGCATGAGGTTGGTTTGGCAGTGGCATGAGTCACTGTAGACATCGCTCCTGGTGGAAGCAACGGACGTGCAGGCACGAACACTACAGGAACACAGTGGCATCAAGTTGACAAGCTCCCACCTGTTATGGTCCATTCTTAGCAAGGCTACGCCTGGTTTCCATGCCAGCTTCCCATGTGCCCTGCTCCCCCACCTCCTCAGTGTCCTGGTCCCTGGGGGACCCTCAGGCATGAGTGGTTACAGAAGAGTTTCCCACACAGAAAAGGGAGTGATGGTTTTTCAGCATTGTACAGAAGCAAAGGAAAGCAGGATAGGAAATGGAGCTGTTTTCTCCGGACTCTACCACACAAACTAAACCAACATTTACTGGGCACATACCATCTGTGAGGGAATGTTCCAGGTGGCAGATAATTGAAGACAAACATAACATAGACCCTACCACCAAGAAGATTACAGCCTCGTTCAAACAAGAGGGAAAAGGCAACTCTTAGTCACCTTCAATCTCAATGATCTCCTAAGGAGCCAATTAGTTCCAGAGCAGATGGGCACCCTGGCCCCCGCCTGATCGCCGGCTAGGACTGTGAAGCACGCCCAGTGCCTAGAGCTGCAATCTGTTCCAGAGCAGACACCTGTCCACAGATGGTTCCTTCTGAACAGCCAGAAGGGGTTCCTGTCACGTAACAGACCTTGGAACAACATACCTCTTCTAATTGAAACAAGCAACTTCAACTAGGGGAAGTACGTTAAAAGCTTTAAAAGATCTGGATTTTTGTTTTTGTTTTTCGGGGTTTTTGTTTTATGTTTTGCCTATCCAATAAATAAGCACATGTCCAAGGTGAGAAATTTAATTAAATTTGATAATGACTCACTGAAATCATATGAGAATGTACTAAGAGGGGAGGAAAGAAGGAAGGGATGGAAAGAGAAAGAAGGAAGGTGGGAAGGGGAGGAGAAAGAGGAGGGGAAAGGAGGAGGGGAGGGGAAGGGAAGAGAGAGAAAAGGTTGGACTACTAAAATATACCAGGTTGAGGTGCACAAGAAAAGCAAACAGTGCCTTTCTCTTCTTGATCGTTTCGCAGAATTTTATTTTCCAGAAAACCCAGGTGAGTTTGTAAGGAAAGGAACAGGTATGATTAGGAGAAAAGCTAGAAGTAGGGGCACCAGGCAGCTACTTTGAACTTCTGCAGTTGTGAGGGGATCCTTGGATGACAGCCTTAGAGAAAGACAGGGGCTATTTAAAAGGAGGAAGTGGTCCTCACCACAAGCAAACCTACCACATGAAATCCCCGCCTACACCTGCAGACCACTTGGCAGTTCCTGAAGCCTGTGTGCACACATTCACCTCTGTCATCCCAATCACTCTGGGAGAAAGGCAGGGCAGATGTCCTGCCCTCGTTTGTTCAGATATAGAAACTGAGTTTCCTCCAAATCTTCTGACTGCTCCCACAGCAGTTTTTCTACCACTGCTCGGCAGGGCTTCTTCCCTTCCCTGGAGCCTAGGAAACTCCCTCTCTCAAAGAGTGAAGTCCCAGCTGGCCCAAAATGCAATTCAGGGCACAGAAATCCAATCCATGTGCACACACTCAGGATCGCAGGGATCCTGTACATCAAAGTATGGTTTTCCTTTGTGAGTAATGATCAGGATCCATGAGAACACAAGGGCTGTGATAGATCGTGGACACTGTGTGAGTTCTCTAAGGGACAGAAAAGTCACACACACTCAGGAGATAGCCTGACAGCTGCTGTGTCTTGGGCCCAAGGCCCTGGAGCCCCAGAGAACCAAGTGCTGCCCCATTGCAGGTGTCCATGAAATAGGGACAGGGACACGTCTGCCAACAAAACCCTGGCAAGCACCGCCCACACATTCCCTCCCCTAGGGCTGAGAGCCACAACCAAGGAGAGGTTAGAAACATAAGCACACGCTTGCGAGCTTTTCTGTATTCCTTCAGAGAAAAGCTAATGGAGGCGTCTCTGGCTGTCCCCGTTAGTGTCTCAAGAGGAAAGCAGAAACTAATAACCCTGGCCAATGAGGAGGAAAACTGCTGGTGGCTAAGGAGAGCGCAGCAGCAGCATTCCCGGGAGGTTTGAAATTAGATGATGAATGTGTTAGCAACAGCGATGTTTTGATAGTAACATAGACAATGCTCCCAACTGCCTGCCCCGGGCACTTCAGAGCTGTGGCCTGCTCACCTCTATTTTGAAACTACTCAGTGTTCTTGGTAAGTTGACCAGCACAAGGGAAAGTCCATCTCTCCACCTGCTCTCAGGTCCTTTTGGCGCAGAAGGGCTGTTTGGTCCGTGCCCTCTTATTTCTAAATGGACACAAAGGTCTGCTTCTCGTGCCTTCTCTTTGGCTAAGATTATGCCAGTGTTGGTTGCCAAAGTATTTTAAAGCAAATCCTAGATGTCATTTCATCCCAAAACTAACAATGAGTCTCTTAAAATTATGGACATTTTCAAACGTAATCACAATGCTACTATCAAACCTACAAAGGTTAAAGAACAATTGCTGGGAGTTATTTAATAAATAATCAAATTTTGTAATTTTCTCAAAAAAAAAGTCTCTTTTCTGCTCAAATCAGGTACAGCCAAGTTCCATGTGTGGCATTTGGTTGCTTTTTCTCTTGAAGTCTGTTTTCTTCTAGAGAAGTCTCATCTCCCTTTTTCCCCTGCCATTGCCTGGTTGTAAAAACTAGTCAATTGTTCTGTAGAATGTCCCACATCTGGATTTGTCTGTTTGCTTTTTTGTGGTTTCCTTTTCCTCCCTGTTCTCCTGTACACTGAGCTAGAAGCTTGATCAGAGTCAGGTAGGGGTGTGTGTGTGTGTGTGTGTGTGTGTGTGTACAGATAGATTCAAGTATATCTATACAAACATACACACGACTTTAATCAAACTTCTAGCTCAATATACATATATACATATACATATTGATATATATATACATATATATGGCTAGGTAACAGACATCAGCTACATACATATATGTACATATGCAAGAATACTTCATAGGTGGTGCTGTGTTCTTCCTGTTGCATCTCACAGGAGGTAACCACATCTGGTTCTCCCATATGTAGTGATGCTAATATAACGCTGCAGATTACCTGGTGATTGCTAATCCCGCCACTGTATCATGAGGTCACACTCTCATGATGAAAGCAACCAAGCCCAGATCAAAATGCATTCCAGGAGCTGGAGAACAAGGCCTCTGGCCTAAGCTCTGTCCCTAATTTCTTACCCTAGTTGGGTCACAGCTACTCAGGGGCACAGCAGCTTAACTGGCCCCTAATCTCTGACTCTCAGCGAGAACTAGCTTTCTGGTAGCTACTGGATTGAATGATCAGGCTTAAAATATAAAACTCTCCAAAGAAAACACCTGGGCAACATGAGGTACTGGAAAATTTGGGGTTCTAAACCTTACCCTGACATTAGCATACATACTCTATAACCCTGCAAGGGCGAGTCACTTTAACTTATCTGAATCTCCAACTATAAAATAAGAAAGTTGGTCTCAATCTCTTCCAGCTCAAAATTTTTATAAAATAAGGTATTTTCATTAATCCTTTGAACATACATCCTTGCTGTGCCTAGACCCCTTAAAAAATTGAAAACAAAAACAAAAACAAAACAAAAATAGGAACTACTACTGAGAAAAGAGCCAGGAACAATGTTCATCCAAGCCAATCGATTTTTACCTTCTGGGAATTACAAATTTGCTCTTCTGTGCACCAACTGTATGATGGGCAGCTGAGCCACTTTAACAGAAATTCCTTTAAAAAATGCCCACAAACACTTCTTGCTTTGGTCCTTGAAATTTCTCAGTCTTAGCTGTTCAGTTTGTCTGTGGTTCTCTGAGATACTCCAGATATCCCTCCAAACCTCTCAATAAATTTCTTTCTATCTTTTTCTTTTCTTTTTTGGCTTAGGATAGCCATGTTGGTTTCTATCATTTTTTACCAAAAGAACCTTTATTAATACACCAACCATCCACCAAAGTTCAGCTCAGATCTCAACACTCCTTGAAGACTCGGGCTGCACTGGCCATAGTGATATATCTCTGTCCATATGTTCTGGTGCCAATTATCTGGTGCAATTCACCTGCAACATTTGCTATACTCACACCTGTACTTAACTTTTCATGTGCTTCCACACTTGACTGGTCTACTAGATTGAGAACAAAGGGACCCTATACTACAAAGCCAATCCCTTGATACCGTGAATATGTCCTATCATTGGCTCCTATTCACCACCCAGTACCCATTTTCAAATGAGGTGAGACTAAAATTCTTATTGTCTAAAAGTACTGATTTTCCTTGACCTGTGCTAACATACTCCCACACTTTACATGATTGACAATGCACTACAATTATTGCAGTTGGTAGATTTACTGTACTTCTTTTTATCTGCCCAAGAGCCGACACAAGTGTTGGACACAGACAGAACTCAGTAGATACGAGTTGATTCAGCACCCACCACTGCAGCTATCCCTGATCCTGTGTGGAGCAATCACTGACTGGTAAAACAGACTGACACTTGGTTACCAGGCTATTTCCACTGAGATGGAGCAAAGCTAAGAAGAACGGCAACCTTGGAAAGCCAAATCATAGCCTCAAAAGGCTGCCCTGGAAAAAGTTTAAGAAAGATGCCTCTTCTTCTCTATACTTGTAGTTCTGCACCTGAGGGACAACTTGGTGTGCAGAGTATGAGCTGAATTCCAACCCCCACTTAACCTTTGGCTGGTATTTGTGAGCAGTGTACTATCTAGGCAAGCTCATATGATGTAGTTGTGGTACCCCTGGATGGACCCAGAAGGCAGTCTCTCAAGGCAGCCTTGCAGGATTGAGCCTGTGTCCTTTGCTCTCTCTTGCCCACAGCACTCCCTAACACCAAGCACAATAGCAGGGGTCAGGTACTGGCCACTGGGCATAGTGCTTGTGAATTCGATCTCACTCAGGCTGTGCTTTGGGGAGCCCTGAGCACCTCCTGTGTCCCCGCATCAGATCACTGGGACTTCACCTGTCCCAGGGCTTTCAGTTTCTTGACACCTCTTGACTCTTCCTCCACTGTGGTTACCCAATATATCTCCAGTGTGTCCTAAATGAGGAACTAATCTTGTTTCATTCCTTGCTATGGATTTCTATTCCCAAATATAAACAAGAAAAATAAGCTAAGACTATTTGGGACCAAGGACAGATAGGCTTTGCAAGTAATAAGGCTGAACATTTAAATCATAGGTAAAGGATGGACCCCCACAAAATATAATCTGTTCAAAATTTTAAAGCAAAATATCAAATATTCCTATTTGTTTTAAAGTTGCATAGACTTTAGGTTTTTTTATTTCTTAAAAATAATCTTATTAATACTTTAAAATAATTTAAGATCCTGAATTTGATGAGCATCTAAGAACAGATGTTTTAGGGAGTTAGGTTTCCTAAAATCTGGATGAACTACATATTGATATAAATGGAAAGTTATCTAATCACAGTTTTAAAAATAATTTCAGATTTTTCAAAATGAGAGACTGGATTTTTCAAAATGAGAGTTATTTTACCAAAACTTTTTTTACTTATTTGGTTAATACATTTCCACATGAAGCTCAGTATGATATCCACATATTCAATTTGATATCCACAACTCAATTTATAATTGTATTTTCACTCTGAGAGTCTTAGACAATACTGTTTTTCAAACTGAATTCTTTGTTAAATGAGTCTCAAAGTACACTACTAGCAAGATTGTGCCATCAAAACTATTGATGGCATGATCATGGCATCTAAACTAATATAGAAGTAGTAGACACAATCCTGGCCTCTTAGACCAGTGCAGAAAGAAGGTACATGTAAAAACTGATCGAGACCAATTGTCATCAAACACTACATTATTAGCTTTCAATAATGGTAATATGGCATAAAATAGCAGCAACATAGACCTCATAGGGAGGTGGAACCCAGAAGGAGTCTTGAAGGAAAGATAGAAGTTTAAAATACACTAAGGAAGGAAGAGCAGAGAAGAGAGGAGAGGAACAATTGGATTGAAGGCCCAGAGGAAGGGATGGCAGAGAAGAATAAATGTCTAGGCCTCATTGCAGCAGAAGGAGCTGTTGGAGGGAGCGGAAGATTAGTGTGGAAGGGAAGGTGGAGCTAATATATAATCAGCCTTGGTTGTTTTAAATAAAATCAATACTAATAATTAGGGAAGGGTCGACCAGATGATTCTTCAGCCCAGCTCGGCGATTCCCTAGTTTGATGTATGATGCATTTTTCTGTTCCTCTGAGCACACATCTACCTGAGGAGACAGGATGAATGCATGAAACACAAAAATAACAAAACACAGCATACGAGCAAGAGTTGGAATGAGTGTCATAGACTCAGTAAGTTTCAGGAAAGGACAAATAGTGTTTTTCAGAAAAGTAGGAGAATTTTCAGAGATGAAGAGACTCGGCCGCCTCTCAAGGGTTATCACTATTTAAACAGTGGAGAGTGGAGGGTGCTCAAGCAGGTAGGATGGTGCTGACTGGGTGAACTGCAGGCCTAGAAAGATTCGGGTTGCTTTGGACCCTGCCTGATGCAAGAGCTCATTCTCATCCTGCTCCGCCGACGTCTCTCTGTATAGCTCTGCCACTCAATTAAGTAAATCAAATGTGTACTGTCCCCTGGCACCGGAGTCAGACATGTAGGTTGGGAGTGGTATACCTACAGCCTACTTAAGGCCCTGCCGATGCTCCGTTTCCCTTGGTTCCTGCCTCTGTGGGTGGCATATCAGGACCATAGCAGAACCAGTAGCAGCTGCCCTAACAGATGTGAATGTGTGTCAGCAGCCTCTAGGTTGGCAGGCATCTGGGGGAAAATATCAGACTCCAGAACTTAAGAGAAGAGCACAGAGGAATGCAATTTCCAACACTATGAATCACATTTTGAGCTGTCACCTTTGAAAACATAACTCCATCAGCAGCTTGAAATACTCTTCAAAGGACAGCTCTCTAAGAGACATCATTATTTATATCTTTTAAAAATCAATTACAAAGTTATAAATATATTTTTTAAAAGACACTTGAAAAGTTTGTTAGTTTCAAGCAACCAATCACAAGAATAGAATTACATGGACAGGAAAGTATGGATTTTATTCAGAAACTCTAAATGCATGGCAGAGGAGAGCTGGAAAGAATTCTCTCTAGATTTCTGGCTCTACCGCAGCATAGAACCCATGGGCTAAAAGAGTCCAGTAAATCTAATCTGCAAGCATCTTTCCTTGTATTCGATGTGCTTACAAATGGCATTGCCCTAGCAGTAAAGAGAAGGGAACGCTTTAGCTGGCAAACTCAGTGATTGGAAATGCCTAAATATATTATTAATATAATACACCAACCCAAATATAAATCTCTGTAGGAACAAAAAAAAAAAGTATTGCCCCCACTAAATGCCCCATGATGGAGTTCACTAAAAGACACTGGAGACATCTGGGAAAGGTGGTGGCAGAAGTACTAAAAATTACCAAAGTCCACAGTCCCTAAATCAAATGAAAAAAAATTAAAATGGAAAAGAATCCACTCATACAGCACTGAAATGAGTCACATTTCATACCAAAAATTTTGACAAGTGTCACCCAGAAGCACATTTGGGAACAAAATGAAAGGGAACTCCAGGAACCACGCTGAGCAGAGGAGCAGCGGTGCACGTTCAGATTCCTAAAGCTACGCTCCTGGGACGGAGCAATGGGGGAGCTGGGGTATGGGGTGTCCAGGGGGATATTCCTAGAGAGTCTGACTCTTTCTTCCATTGTAATAAATAGAATCTTTCTGGACATATAAAAAACCACTAGGATTTATGGCTTTTATTCCCTGCCATTGAGGTAAGAGAAAAAACTTGCACAATGGCCCTAAGATGTACTGCAACAATGTTGCCCACAGAATTGTTTTTAATGTCTAAATGGCTCATCAAGAGGGACACCAACAGGACAACAGATTATGGAACATATGCACAGCGGATATGTCCCATCGTTGCTACACAGAATGTGCCATGCGGGCAAGACTGCCATGTCCTTCTTATTCACTCCAGCACCCAGCAGAGAGCCTGGCATAGGGTAGGTATTGGACAAATGCATCAGTGAATAGAAGGAACACCCTACTGTGTAAATTTTAGAGACTTATACACTGACATGGAAAGGTGTCAAAGTTTATTGTTGCATGAAAAACACTAAATTATAGAATTATTATTATAAAATTAAATTATAGAATTATAGTATGACCCCATTTTTATTGTTAGTGATTTATACACATTTAATTCTTTATACATTTTTTTCCATTTTACAATTATGTATGTTAATATAGTCATGTAAGTGTTTATACATGCCTGTAGTACCTATAAAGGTATTGCTCACTGACATCTAGAACTTCTCTCTTTATAGGCATATGGAGAGTTGAATTTCCTGGCCCCTTTGTGGCTGGGTGGGGCCTTATGTCTAGTTTTGGCCAATAAGTTGAGAGCATAAATGGCATGTGTCACATCCAGGGCAAAGAATTTATACATCAGCATAAGCCTCAGAGTTCTCTTCCCTTTCCCTGATTGATCTTGAAAGGTTGTACATGTTGATAACAAGCCTCTGGCAACCTGGAGGGTCCTCACAGGAGAAGCAGATCTCCAATACTATGTGCAATACATGTACAATAGTGCACATATATGTAGTGAGAGTATGAAATAAGCTTTTCTTGTGTTAAGTCTTTGAGTTTGGGATTGTTACCCTAGCATGGTCTAACCTACTTCTGACTACTATTATATAAACATATACACACATACACACACACACATACATAAATGTACACATATACACTTACCTATACATGCCTGCAAATATATGTGTATATATGTGTTTCCATATACATATGTATAAACACAAACATGCATATAAAATCTGGAAGAATATACAATTATATAAAAGGGTTTTTATTTCTGAAGGTGGGATGGGGAAATTTCACTATTTTATGTAATTCTCTATTTTAAAAAATAAGTTTTACACTAAACACAAATACTTTTATAATTATTCATTTTGATTGCTAACTGCTTACCCATATATAAGCCCAAGTCAACCAAAATGAAATCTTAATCCACAGGTCTCCTTTCAACTCTGATCCTTCATCTCCTGGCATCAGGAAGATTTAGGACCCCAGAACCCATTTAACTGAGTAGGTTAGGATAAAGGGGAAATAAGCAAAACTGAGATGTGAGAAGCCTATCTTTCCCTCAGTCACCTTTCTTCTCTGTGCCCTTTCTGTTCTTCTCTGGTCCTTTCTCTCTCTTCTTCCCTACCTATCACCCCCACTTGCAAGATACACAAATATCCTATGCTTCTCCCCTAACCCCATCAAGACCTCTATCAGCTCCTTCCTCCAAGCCATTGATTCTCAATCTCAACTAAATATTAGAATTGCCCGGTGAGATTTCAAATGTTTCGATGTCCAGGCTGCATCCCAACCAACTGAATCACAATTCCTGGTGATGAGACAGTGGCATCATTTGCTGCTAAAACTCCCCAGGTTATTTTAATGCCAACCAAGGCTGAGAACTGACTTAGAGAAAGGAGCTGGTAGAGAACCACTGCTCTACGCTGATAGCAGCTTCAGCAGTTCTGTAACAACCAACACCGCCCCCCAAGGAGGCAGCATATTTTAAGAAGGAACAAAGGCTTAGGCTGAAAGGCTGAAGCCCAAAGGGATGACACAAAATGGAGCCCCCTCAAAGTCTCCAGAAACCAAAGGCCATCTCTGCCCTCTCTCCTTGAAGGAGAGGAGGAGAGATAGAATTTACTAATTATTATTTCATAACACTTGTTTGACCATGAGGAGGCATCCCAATGAGCCAAACTTTGCCTGCTACAAACTGGAATCCTTTTTATGTCACATCATTAAGTTATATCCCTTCCAACTTTGTAACTGCTAACATAATGAATGCAACTCACTGTTCCAATTCCAAGAAAAAGCTGTGGTGCAAAGAGCAACTTCAAAAGCCCACCCAAAGCCCGAATCTCAGCCTCACCAACATTTGACTCAAAGGTTAAAATTATGTGATTTCAAGTCAGAGTTGTAGATCCCCAAAGTCCGGCTTTGGGAACGTGATACTGGATGATGACTTTTGTGACTGCCGATGGGGAGAGACTGCTTCAAGGCAGTCAGACCACTCTCCATCTACTACTGAATCAAAGCAGATCTAAATATCTAAATGAAAAGCAAAGAATTCACAGAAGTCAGGATTGAAAAGAATCTGAGAAATATTCTTCTACAAAGGGATCTCTAAATCCAGGCATGAGAAGGTAACAGCCTGATAACAAGAGTGTTAACAAGCAACCCTTTTGCTTACATCACATCAACAACTTTAGATGCCTGGTTTCCCACAGGCCTGTGCCAGTTGCTAGCAAGGAGAACTCGACTTTACTTTTAAACTCTAAGAGTGGTCAAGGGTCTGTAATCTTCCTGGCCAAGCCTGCTAAAGAGGGCTTCTGCCCTGTAAAACTTAAGGAAATGTCACTCATGTTGTAGTCTATTTAAATGTATTCTCTTAGAATTACAGGAAATAGAGAAGGTTAGTAAATACTGGGATTAAAAGAGTTATGAACAAAGTGTGTAACTGCTAACACTTAGAGAAGATTTTTCTCTAAAATAGAACACTCTTATAACCAATTTGAAATAGGATCTAACAGGGGAAAGATTCTGGGATCCAGAGGGACACAGCAAGATTGCCCCAAGGTGACCATGGCAGAGCACAGAAGCCAAAGAGAGCTTGCTCATCATGACAGAAGTTTCTTTTTTTTATTTTCTTTTTTATATCACCATATTATGGGGATACAAATGTTTAGGTTACCTATATTGCCCTTGCCCCACCTGAGTCTGAGCTTCAAGCAGGTCCATCCCCTAGATGGTGCACATCACACCCATTAGGTGTGAATATACCCATCCGCTTCTCCTCCCTCCCATGTTCCCAACATCCAGTGAATGTTATTACTATATGTGCACTTAAGTGTTGATCAGTTAAAACAAATTTAATGATGAGTACATGTGGTGCTTATTTTTCCATTCTTGGGATACTTCACTTAGTATAATTGGTTCCAGTTCTATCCAGGATAATACAAGAGGTACTATATTGCTGTTGTTTTTTGTGGCTGAATAGAACTCCATGGTATACATATACCACATTTTATTAATCCACTCATGTATTGATGGCCACTTAGGTTGTTTCCACATGTTTGCAATTGTGAATTGTGCTGCTATAAACATTCGAGTGCAGATGTCTTTTTTATAGAATGTCTTTTGTTCTTTTGGGTAGATGCCCAGTAAGGGATTGCAGTATCAAATGGTAGCAACATGTAGAAGACTGAAACAGGATCCACACCGTTCACCTCTCGCAAAAATCAACTTATGATGGATAACAGACTTAAATTTAAGGCGTGAAACCATAAGAATTCTAGAAGAAAATGTTGGAGAAACTCTTATAGACAATGGCCTAGGCAAAGAATTTATGAAGAAGACCCCAAAGGCAATCACAGCAACAACAAAAATAAATAAATGGGATCTGATCAAATTAAAAAGCTTCTGCACAGCCAAAGAAACTGTTAGGAGAGCAAACAGACAACCTACAGAATGGGAGAAAATTTTCACAAGCTACACATTCGATAAATGGCTGATAACTAGAATCTATATAGAACTCAAGAAAATCATCAAGAAAACAATCAAACAACCCTATCAAAAAGTGAGCAAAGGACATGAACAGAAACTTTTCAAAAGAAGACAAATGGCCAACAAACATGTGAAAAAATGCTCAACATCTCTAATCATCAGGGAAATGCAAATCAAAACTGCAATGAGATATCACTTATCTCCAGTGAGAATGGCCTTTATCAAAAAGTCTCAAAATAATAAACGTTGGCATGGATGCAGTGAGATACGAACTCTCATACACTGCTGGTGGGACTGCAAGGTAGTACAACCTCTGTGGAAAGCAATTTGGAGATACCTTAAAGAGATGCCAGAAGTTTCTGATGATGGTGGGGATGGGGTTCCCCACAAGGGAAATTCAGTACGTTCCTGACCACTTTGGACTGTGGTTACATTATTTATAAAATGGAAATGATAATAGTTTACTTACTAGGGTTGTTGTAAGGATTAATGAAATTTTGTTTGTAATGTTTCTATCACAATTAATACTGATGCATTGTCTTCTTGCTAATAAAAATATCATTATTAATATTTCTCAAGCTAGTCTGGAACCTGAAAGAATATTAGAGTGTATGGCCTAACTTCACAAATACACTACACCAACATATACTATCTATGCAAACATATGCCCTATCTAACTTGCCATTTTCTAACACCTGTAGCGAAGTGCTAACATGAAAGATGAACATAGAGTCTTGCAGCAAGGTTAGACTTGGTGAGGTCATTTAGTCCATGCGTCTGCCTCTTGGTAGATAAGGCATCTATAAAGGCTATTTCCCCAGCATCTTCAGTGATGGATTCAAGGAATTCACTATCCTTTTAAGCCCTAAATATGAAGAAAAACTCTGAATATAACTTAAGTATATTCAAAGAGCATCTGCTAAATGCCTAGGTATGCTCTCAGCTTTATGCACTTTTAAAAAAAATTTCCAAGGGTAGGGTACTAGTCTGCTAGGGCCGCCATAACAAAATACCACCTACTGGGTGGTTGAAGCAACAGAAAGTTATTTTTCATAGTTCTGGAGGCCAGAAGTACAAGATCAAGGTGGCGGCAGGTTTGGTTTCTCCTGAGGCCTTCCTCCTAGACTTGCAGACAAGCCTTCTCACTGTGCCCTCACGTGGCCTGCTGGCTGTACACACACATTCCTGGTGTCTCTTCCTCTTCTCTTAAGAGCAATAGTCCTATTGGATTAGGACCTCACCTATATGATCTCATTTAACACCAGTGACCTTTTTAAAGGACCTATCTCCTGATACAGTCACACTGAGGGTTAGGACTTCAACCAATGAATATTTGGGGGACACAGTTCAGTCTTTAACAGATAATATCACTGCAGAAGGGCCCTCTGGTATTTGTACAATGCCCTGCTCTTTTCCTGTATGAACTTCAATGGGAGACATGAAGTGAGAGAAGATACAGCTTTGGCCACCTGGAATTCACCATCCAATCACGGAGAAAACACTTTCTCTACAAACATGGGGCTCTCAGGGAAGAAATACAAGCAAGGTCTCAAGGCAGTGCACGAGGCAGGAAGTGCTGTGAACTTAAAGGCGGGAACTATCCATGTGCGCATGCATGCTCCAGAAACATCCCTGGAGGGAATGGGAAGTCAGTGTCCTGTTCTTTAACCATGTCCCCCAATTTTGTCATATTGATTGGTTTATTACTCTAATCAAGTACAGACACAAAACGTTTACTGCTTTAGCAAACAAAAATCCTAACCCTTTATCTACTCTCCCACAGGACCTATACGTACTTGCCATTAGGCCTCTCTAGGACTCATGCCACCTCATTCTATCTCAGGACCCACTCACAGCTCCAGTCCCATCCCACCCCCACCCCCATGTGTGCAAGAGCTGCTGGGCAGAGCCTCCCCTCCTTCAGGTTCTGCAGCTGTCTGGAGTGAAGGTTCTTTCCATCCATTCATCAGACAGCCTTCATTCCCAAACCATTTCATTTACATGCCAACTGAACCACTTCTTGGGCTATCTGTGAATCTCATCATCTATAAAATGGGGATCATACTCCATTGGCTGAATTGTCAAGGGGACTACATAGAAAACCATGTTGTAAACCTTCTAGTCCAATGGACATATAGTACCACTAATGCTTGATTCATGTATTTCCTGTATCTTTATTTCTTTGCTGCTCAAAAAAAATGGAGGGAACATCTGCAAGCAGGACTGAGGAGGCTGGTAAAGGGGCTGTGCCTAGGCCAACAGCACTGGATCCAACCAAAGGAGCAGGACGAGGTCTCAGAGTGCCACCTCAGGCTCACAGAGAGTGCCCCTCTTAGGTGAGACATGGACCATCTTCTCAATCCAGATAAAGAAGAACTGAGACAAAGTCATTAACTGAAGAAGCAACAGAGAGCAGAAGGCCAGACTGTGTTCTGGGGTTCGTGGGACTGTGATCAACATTCTTGGAAATTTGTCTGCAATCAGGACTGTGGCCTCCCGTATGGGCCCAGGCAACACAGGCTATGCCAACGGGGTGCTTTAAACCAAAGGGAATACCAATATGACACTGGTTTTGATAACTTTGGCAAAATATTATACAAGGGCTGTTCTACTTCTCATTGATTCAATAGACTTACACAGGTACACACACTTCAATGTGGTGAATAGCTCAGTCGGTCTATAAATAACAAAATGATTGTGGAGGCATTAAGTTGAAGGCACTGTACCAGGGTTGTAGGATTGGAGAAGGGGGAAGATTGGCATAATAAGGAAGCATAACACATACCTCTGCCCAAAGACCTTAGTATACTGAGGCAGATGACACAAAGCACATGAAAAATAAAAATCAGGACTGGAAAACTTGAGCTGAGGGGAACATTCAGAAAATGAGTCATTGCGGATATGTGGGTTTTCTAAAGAGCTCAATACTATGCAAACTTGGCCATGAACCACTGGATTTTCTCACAGAACTGGGAGTATTGACTGTTTCCCTGAGTGTTTTGACCATTTGTTTTTACTACAATTCTCACAATGTGAAAGTTTTTCCTAGCAATAAGCAACCTAAAAGGTTTTACCTTGATAAGTTTTTGGGTTGTCACAGAGTTTTCACAGTCATTCAAAAGTATATTTTAAGCACTAGCTCATACTAGCTTTCACTGGATGAAGGATTGAAGAGGATACAATTAAGTGGTAGCCTCACATTTTCCTGCAAGAACCTTACATTCACTGATGTGCAAAAGCCCCCTCGTACCAGCTTGTGAAAACCATTTGCTAACTATCCAGGCAGCTTGTGAGATGGTTGTTAAACAGAGATGCAATTGCTTAAATAACGGCCCTCCAAAAGATATCCATGTCCTAATCCCTGGAGCTTGTGAATGTTCACTTACATGACAAAAAAGGGGGTAAGGGGGACTTTGCCAATGTAATTAAGGTTCTTGAGATGGGGAGATTATCCAGGCGGCCCCTGAATGCAATCACATATATGCTTATGAGAGGAACGTAGAAGGAGATTTGACACACACAGAAGAGGAAAAGGTGCTGTACCCATGGAGACAGAAATTGGAGTGATGCAGTCGCCAACCAAGCAAAGCCAGGAACCACCAGAAGCTGGAAGAGAAAAGGAATGTATGCTCCCCTAGAATTTCTGGAGGGAATACATTCTTGCTAACACCTTGGTTTCACTGCCATGAAACTGATTTTGGACTTCTGGCCTCCAGAACGAAGAGAATACATTTTTGTTGTTTTAAGTCACCAAGTTTGTAGTCATTTGTTACAGAGTCATAGGAAATGAATATAGGTGGGTAGTGTGAAATCAGCCATGGTGGGAATACTTACAGCATAGAAATTGGCAAATGCTACAAATTGGGGCTTTTAGTTTCAGAGAACTAGTTTGCTTACATTATAACTGGCTAGTTCAGCCTTAAACAAACAACCAGAGAACGTCACTTCATGGCACAACATGACATGATATGATGGGATGGGATGGGATGTGATGCGCTGGAAAATACACTCATCTTGTGACCAGATCTGTTATTAGGTGGATCTCTTCACCATTTTTCTGTGGTTTCCTTCTTGAAAAAATGAGAGCCTCAAAGCAAATTCATTCACATTCATCCCAGAAACATTTCCTAAGCCCCAACTATGTACCAGAAATGGCGCTGAAGGTACAAAGGTGAGCAAGACACAATGCTTGTCACTCTCATTCAGACATCAGAGAGCTAAGTAACAAAAAATGCCAGTGTGAGGGTAAAGGTCAAAGGTGACTGCTGAAGTCACCATCCCTGTGATTCCATCCCTGTGATTTCCACTCTTTCCGATCCTAGTACTGAATCACTAAGGTATTTTATCACCGTGGAGTGGAGCTGTTAGAGGGAGATTGATATGGTCTGAATGTTTGTGTTCCACTAAAGTTCCTATGTTGAAAACCTAATCACTAATGTAATGGCATTAGGAAATGGGGGCTTTGAGGGGTGATTAGATCGTGAGAACGAAACCCTCACAAATGGGTTCAGGGTCCTTATAAAAGAGGCCCCAGAGAGCTGCCTCACCCCTTCTACCATGTGAGGTTACAGTGAGAAGGCACCATCATGAACTGAGAAGCGGGTCCTCACCAGTCACTGAATCTGCCAGCATCTTGATCTTGGACTTCTCAGCCTCCTGGATGGTGACACATAAATTTCTGTTGCTTATAAGCCACCCGCATATGGTATTTCATTATAGCAGCCCACAAAGACTAAGAGATGTTCTCTGAAAGGGGCTACGTTGGAAAGTTGTCTCTATGTTGAACTCAAGCCCAAACCGCTGTCTCCTAGCAAAGCTAAGCTGGGCCAAGTACAAACCTGGATCCTAACCACAGGCAGGTAGCATTTGTCAAACAAGAGGGTGCCACCCACGGGGTCACTGTGGAGGTGGGGCTGCTCCCTGGGATGCACTGCCCTCTGGTGCTATGGTAACAGTAACACAAACCACTGCTCGGATGGCCACCTGGGTCCCTGTTCTCTGCATCTTCCCATTACCCCCTTTAAATGTCCTCACTGAGTGTTCTGCTTAAAGTTTTAAGATTTCAGGCAACTTATTCCACCCAGGTGGCATCTGGAGTTGACATCCAGAGGTAGGGGTGACTAATAGAAAACAATTTAGCCTTTCCTCTTTAAGACACCACATCTCGGGCCGGGCGCGGTGGCTCACGCCTGTAATCCTAGCACTCTGGGAGGCCGAGGTGGGCAGATCGTTTGAGCTCAGGAGTTCGAAACCAGCCTGAGCAAGAGCGAGACCCCGTCTCTACTAAAAAATAGAAAGAAATTAATTGGCCAACTAAAATATAGAAAAAATTAGCCGGGCATGGTGGCGCATGCCTGTAGTCCCAGCTACTTGGGAGGCTGAGGCAG
>CAUYPO010036248.1:0-21152 GCA_963574435.1 Cheirogaleus major
GGCCTTGGGGGCAGCGCCCCTGTTCCCTGTCAAAGCTGGGAGGAGGGATGCACCAACAACTGGTAGAGGCCCCTTGGGGTACACACAGCCCCGGAGCAGCAGCAGGGTTCCCATCTGGATCAGGTTTCTTTGGAACGGTTGGCTGAGCTAGTGCACTGGATTGTTCAGCTCTCTTGGGAATTGGTGTTGGTGTTTCTAGCCATGTCCTTCTACCTCCCCACTCCCCAGCATAAGACATTCTGATATTTGGCCGTTTTTTCCCCTTGTGGTCGTGTTGCCCTTTCTAAAGCACTGCCCTTGTAAATCATGAAATGGGATGTGACACTGAGCCAGCTAGTTTTGTATGGTTTCCGTTGGTACCAGCATCCACTTTCCATGCATGGCTGGCCTAGTCTCCTACACAGTGGGTGAAACCTCTGGCCAGGATAAGGTGAGAGGGTATAGCAGGAAGAATGGCTTTGGTGACACAGCCTAAACTCCACTCAGGGCTGTTTGTGACTATAGTGTCAGTTTAATCAGGTATCTCTAGGGCTGTTTTTTGAGGTGTTAGTTATATAAGATTGAATGTAGAGAGTATTATCTGGATAATTCAAGTTGAATAAAATCTAATTTTACCGCAAATTTTAGGTCACTGGAAAAAGTCTGAATTGTATTTATATACCACTTAGAAAAAGAAAAGTATTCTTTTTTATGTTATAACAAAAAAAAACCTATTTGGAAGGAAGGATTCCCAAATGTGGAAACATTTAAATTTAAAGGTTCATTAAATTTTTATGTGATTTAAAATGTTTAGTGTCTGTGTCTTTGCTTTAACTGTTTTTTCCTCCCCTTTACTTGTCTTTCCTTGAAGGCCAGTTTGGGACCTCTCCTGCCTAGGAAATGGAGAAGTGCCTGCTCTGATGACACTTTGGGGTATAAATGAGAGATTCCGTCTCCCGCGTTGAGCGTAAGGCTGGACACGTAGTCAGCAATAGTCATGGTTGTGATGGTGTTTCCCAAATATTTAAAACACAACATTTAACCTCTTTGTTCTCTGACCATAAAAACATGACTCCCTATACAACTTTTTTATACTTACCATCCTGTTTTTTAAGCTTTTCTGTTTTAGATGTTATACTTTTATCTGCCTACTGAAATTGTAGGCTCCTTGATAGGCAAAGATGGAGGATACAAAACTTGTTGAATTGGATTGAAAATCAACTTTTACTTACTTTACAAACCACGTGGTCTTCATTTATTTATTTTTCATCAACAGAAAATGAAAGCATTAGTAGAAAGAAGGAGGAGTGTTCCATCTCTTCTCCCAGATAAAGCCCTGCAAAGAACAGCCTGGTACCAGCATGTAAGTGCAAAGCTTTGTGCTACACATCTGATATGTGCTTGGAACTTTATATTAGATGAAGAGTTCTCAGATCACATTTTTCATGTGTGGGTGTTTTTTGTTTGTTTTCCTCTAGCACCAGCAGTCTCTGTTTAGTCATAGAAAACATGACTGCTGTCCTGAGGTTATTTAATAAGACCTCTTCTTTGTGGGAATCATACTGCCTTTTAGAGCTGGTGTGTAAGCTTGGTTGGTTTAAAACTGATTCAATAGTGAATCTCACATCACATAGTACAATACCCAAATATGCAGGTTTCATATTTTATCAAAGTATATTTGTAGAAACAATTAGAAATCAGAATACTGAAAAATGAATGTTGTACACAAAATATCGCTTATTTTTTATCATAAGGTAAAATGAATGCATGAATAAGGTCATTTTCCTCACCAGTTTTAGATATGAAGGAAGATAACCAGATTGAGATTATAAAAAATGGAATATTGATTTCTTTTAGATATTATTGGTTAAATTAGTAAAATTTGAAGTGGGAAAACAGGCCAAATATGTAATAAAGTGGCCATCTTACCTATTATGGCTAATTACTATTTCAGTGGATATTGTAAGGGTCTTTCATAATGTGTAGAAATTTAATGGATATTCAATTATTAATTTATTCATTCATTTTTAAATAGCATTTTAAACTCATAGCATTTTTTGCTATGAGACTTTCCTCTAAGCTATGAATCCTTTTATGTAAAGTGAAGTCTTCATCTTTATTTAAAGTGAGGGCATACCTACAGCTATGATATTTTTGTGAATGATGTGTTATTTTAACATGAAATCTATATGAAGGTATGGAAGATTTTTAGTGCCACAGTAGACTCTATATCCAAATCCCATTTAATGAAACATATCAAAATACTTGGGTGACTTTCTTCCCAGTACTCAGCAAGTTCTCTCTGATCAGTACTCTTTCTGACCCATCCCCAAAAGACATATGCTTTAGTCATCGGTTTGATTAGGAATGTAAATTCCTTTTAATAGGTTCCTAATGAAAATAGTTTAAGTAGAATTGGTATTAATAGTTTTTTGAATGATTGGTAGAATTCAGCTGTGAAACCAGTGGGTCTTGGAATTTGATTTGATAGGAGATTTTTTATTACTGCTTTTATCTTATTACTTGTTATTTGTTTATCTAGGTTTTGTGTTTCTTCTTGGTTCAATCTTAGTAGGTTTTATGTGTCTAAAAAATTCACCCAACTTATTTTCATATATTTGCTCATAGTTTCTAATGACCATTTGAATTTCTGCAATATCATTTGTAATGTCTCTTTTTCATCTCTGTTTATTTAGTTTTCTCTCATTTTTTTCTTAGCAATCTGGCTAAAGTTGTGTCAATTTTGTTTATTTTTTTTAAAAAAAAACCAACTTTTTATTTTATTGATATTTTGTTTTATAGTTCAATTTTATTTATTTCAGCTCAGATCACTGTTATTTCTTTTACTAATTTTGGGTTTGGTTTGCTCTTGTTTTTCTATTTCTGTGAGATACATTGTGGTTGTTTATTTAAAGCTTTTTTACTTTTTACATGTAGGCATTTACTGCTATAATCTTCCCTCTTATTACTACTTTTTCTGTATCCCACAGGTTTTGAAATGTGTTTTCATTTTCATTTGTTTTGAGAAATTTAAAAAAATTTTTAAAAATCTTTTGACACACTGGTCATTCAGCAGGATGTTGTTTAATATCCATTTGTTTGTGTATTTTCCAATGTTTTTCTTGTTATCAATTTCTAGTTTTATTCCATTATGGTCAGAGAAAATACTTGGTATAATTTCAATTTTTTTGAATTTTTAAGACTTCTTTTCTGGCCTAACATATGGTCTATCCTTGAGAATAATCCATGAGCTAAGAATAACAATAAGTATCTTTCAGCTGTTGGTTGAAGCATTCTGTAAATATCTATTAGGTCTATTTGGTCTATTGTGCAGTTTAAGTCCAATGTTTCTTTGTGGATTTTCTGTCTGGATGATCTGTCCAATACTGAAAGTGGAGTTTTGAAGTATCTAGTGATTATTTTATTCACATCTATCTCTCTTTTTAGCTCTTATAATATTTGCATTATATATGTGTGTGCTCTAGTTTTGGGTGCATATATATTCAGAATTGTTATACCCTCTGGCTGAATTGACGCCTTTGTGAACATATAATGACATTCTTTGTCTCTTTTTACAGTTTTTGTCTTGGAATCTATTTTATGTGATGAAAACATAGCTACTACTCCTTTTTTGTATCCTTTTGCATGGAAAATGTTTTTCCATACCTTTGTTTTTAGTTTGTATTTGTCTTTACAGGTTAAGTGTGTTTCTTGTACAATATTCAACTTTAAGACACTGTGGAACAAAAGTCAAATATATATCAGCCATATGTATATTGCCCATAAAACTTTCTATGTGTTTGCCTGTATAAATATTACTCCTATTTTGTTAATGAATTGTCCTTTTTTATTCTTGGTTGGTGGTTAACTGTTACTTTATCCTGTCTAGGTGAGTAGTCATGGAAATTGTCTTAATGCCAAAATGTTTTTATTGGTGAATATATATTATCTTTTTGGGAAATATTTGTGATTTGAAGATAATTTTTGAAAAGTTTCATAATTCTTTTTGGTAATATTGTTTATTTTTCTTTGTAAAAAACACATAACGTAGAATTTATGGTCTGAAATATTTTAATTATACAGTTCAGTCATGTTAAGTATATTGACATTGTTATGCAACACGCACCTCTAGAACATTTTTATCTTGCAAAACTAAAACTAAATATGCATGAAACAACTACCCATTTTTCCTGTTGTCTTGTTCTTTACAAACACAATTCTATTTTTTTGTTTGTTTTTAAAAATGTAACTAGATATTTTATATAAGTGAATTCATACTGTATCTGTTTTTTGGGGGTGGTGTGGCTTATATTATTTAGCATAATGTCAAAATTATCTTATTGTAGCTGTTAGATTTCCTGCTTGTTAAAAGCTGAGTAATGCTTCATTATTTTTATATACAAAATTATATTTATTCATTATGTGAGAGAAGATTGTGTTGGCTTTTGTGAATAATGCTACTGTAAATATGGATGTACAAATAACCCTTCATTTGACCATATATGTGAGGGTTTTATATCTGTCCTACATTACATTTTATTTGCCTAGTTTCTGCTTTTATGCTAGTATCAAACTGCTTTGATTACTCTACATATATAACATGTCTTGAAATCAAATGTGATGCCTCCAACATTGTTCCTGTTTTTGAAGACTGTTGAACTATTTATGGTTCCCTGACATTCCAGATAAATTTTGAATTGCTTTTTCTATTTCTGAAAAAAAATGACATTAAGAATTTAAAAGGGACTACATTGAATCATTTGGGGCAGTATGGATAACTTCCCAATATTAAGTCTCCTAATTCTCAAGAGCATGCTCAAGAGTGTGTCATTTAATTACCATTTATTTGTGGATTTTCCAGTTTTCCTTCTGTTATTGATTTCTAGTTTCATTCCCTTTTGGTCACAAAAGTCTATATTTTAATTTTTAAAAATTTGCAAAAAAACTTATTTTGTTGCCTAACAGGTGCTCTATCCAGGATAATTTTTTATGATCTGTTGATAAGATTATGTATTCTGCTACTGTTGTGTCGAGTATTCTCTATTTGTTTATTAGGTATAATATTTTATAGTGCTTTCAAGTCCTCTGTTCCTCATTAATATTGTGACTTGCTTTATTATTCATTACTGATATTGGGGTATTGAGATATCCTACTGTTATTATATTGCTGTTCATTACTTGCTTCAGTTTTGTCAGTGTTTGCTTTATGTATTTGGCAACCCTAATTCACACACACACACACACACACACACACACACACACACAAAATAAATCATAGGTCCCCAGTGAATGAACCTTTATATTATTTAATATCATTCTTTGTCTTTTGTGACAGTTTTGATGTAAAGTATATTTTATGATATAGGACAGTTTTTGCCTCAAAATATATTGTGCCTAACTGGATTTTCGTCTGCTCTCATTCGATTAGCATTTGCATGGAATGTATTTCTGTCCAGCCACTTTCAGTTCATTTTGTTCTTTAGATCTAAGGTGAGTCTCTTTCTGTCTTCCTTTGTGTCTCATTGAATTTTGTAGCGATAGGCTTTGACTCCTTTCTTATTTTATTATTAATACTTTAGTGTATCTCTATAGGTATTTTCATTGTGGTTACCATGAGGATTACAGAAAAAAACCTCTTATAGTTACAATATATTTTAAACTGTTAACAACTTAAATTAGTTGCGTGCAAAAATTCTTCCTCATTACATCTGCCCTCAACTTTGTTATTGATATCACTAATTATATCTTGTTATATTATATACCCATTAACTGTGGTTGATGATTATTTTTACATCTTTGTCTTCAAATTTTAGAGTAAAAGTGTTTTCTGAACCATATTATAATACTATAGAACTTTTTTAGGTGTACATGCATATCTTTGTCAGAGAGTTATTTAATTTCATATGATTTTGTGTTGTTTTCTTATATTATTTTATATTTAATGAAAGGGGCTCCCTTGGGCATTTCTTGTGGGGCAGATCTAGCCGTGATGGACTTTTTTAGCATCTAGTTATCTTTGAAGGTTTTTATTTTTTCATTATTTGGAAGGGAAGTTTTGCTGGATATAGGAATTCCACTATGATGTTTTTTGTTTTATTTTTCAGCATTTTGACTATATCACCTAACGCTTTTCTGGCATACAAAGTTTCTATTGATAAATTCGCCAGTCATCTCGTAGCATTGTGCTTGTAGATGACACATCACTTTTCTTTTGCTGCTTTCAAGGTTCTTGTGTGTGATTTTCAAAACTTTGCTTATAATCTGTCTTGTTATGGTTCCCTTTATGTTTATCCTAGCTGATGTATGTTGAGCTTCTTGATTTTTTTGTGTGTCTTTTTTCTTACATTTGAGAATTTCTCGGTCATTTATTATTGTATTTTTCAGCTTCAGAATTTGTTTCTTTTTATACATTTTTATTGATAGTCTCACTTTCCTGATTTCATTTAGTTGTCTGTGTTGTTCCCACTTCACTCATTGAGCATCATTCACATGGTTATTTTTTATTTTTCATGTAATTTATACATCTCCATTTTTACAATTGATTTCTGATTATTTATTTTGTTTCTTTGATTGGGCTGTGTTACCCAGATAATTAGTATATGTTGTAATCTGTGGGTGAGATTTGGAGATTTAAAAAAAGCTACCTGTCACAACCTTTGTAAAGTGGCTTTGTCCTTGGAGAACCTAACACAAATTGACTGAACTAGGGATTGTGGGAGCCACGCAAATCTGTCCTCAGGATGTTTCTTCTGTGGAATTGTGTGTTTATTTTCCAGTTAATGAGATTTCCTCAAGTTTCTTTTTAAAAGCCTGTAATCAGTTACTACACCAGTTGTCTGTCTGTGATGCTGAAGTTTCTCTGCTGCTGTAACAATCATTTACTTTTGGTTTCAGCACACCTAGATTGTTATCCAAAGTACAGCAGTATTCCTTTTAGCACTGTGTGTCATGGGAAACAGAAACCTGTGTTTGGAAAGGCCCACGAAAGACAGAAGTATGGACATGTCCCACTATTTTTTCTCTTTGGTGGGAGAAGCCAGAAGTTGGGAGTTTACTCCTATATGCACCATGCTGTATTAAGGAGGAGGAAGGGCTGTGGTGGGTAAATGTGGCATTTTTCCCCTTCTGTGTGGCTAATGGCATTGTACTTCACCTGGAGTGCTACAAACTGTTAGGGTGTCTGTAATTCTCACAAAGGCAATTTTGTCAGTATGTTTTTGTTACTTGTGTATCTATAAAGTATTTAGGGCCTATGTTATTTTATTATGCCATATTTCTCATGTGCTTAGTATAATTTTATATACAATTTGTAATGTATATACTTCTGTGTCTAAAGAAACTTGTTATTTTTATTTATTTCAGCTATGTCTTCTAATTATACTCAAGACCATTTGCCAGAGCAGGGCATAAAATATTCATTTCAGAAAGTGATACTGAGAAGATATATAAGTTGTGCCTTTTAGAATTTAAACTTAAGGAAAGACTGGGAAAATGTAGGTGAGTGTAAGGGGAAAAATGAATGTTATAATGGAATTAAAGAATTTTGAACAACTACCCATAAGAAAAACTTCCAATGTAATGAATGTATGAAAGTCTTTACAAAATTGTCAAATCTAAATAGACACAATTTAAGACCAACTGTAGAGAAGAAAGCTTACACATGTAAAAATGTGGAAAAGCCTTTAACCAGTGCTCACACTTTACTGAACATAAGAGAATTCATACTGGAGAGAATTCTTACAAATGTAATGAATGTAGCAAAGTCTATAAATCTTGCTCAAACCTTTCTCAACATAAGAAAATTCATACTAGAGGAAAAACTCCGCAAATGTGAAGAATATGGCAAAGCATTTAACATGTGTTCAAACCTTTCTAGACATAAGATAATTCATACCAGAATAATAATAATACCATACCATAATACCATACCATATAATCTTACAAATGTGAAGAATGTGGCAGAGCCTTTAAACAGTGCTCAAATCTTTATAGACATAAGAAAATTAATTCCAGACAGAAACTATGCAAATATAAAGATATTGGCAAAACATTTCCCCAGTGCTCTTACCTTACTATATATGAGAGAATGCATTTAAGTTTAAAAGGAGAAGATTTTTTTGGGAAAGTTGTAATTACATTCAAAGAAAACTTGTTTTGCATTAAAAGAATTTTATTTTATTTTTTATTTATTTTTATTTATATTTATTTATTTATTTTTGAGTCAGAGTCTCACTCTGTTGCCCGGGCTAGAGTGCCGTGGCATCAGCCTAGCTCACAGCAACCTCAAACTCTTGGGCTCAAGCAATCCTTCTGCCTCAGCCCAAGTAGCTGAGACTACAGGCATGTGTGTGCTACCATGCCCGGCTATTTTTTTCTATATATTTTTAGTTGACCAATTAATTTCTTTCTATTTTTTTTTTTAGTAGAGACGGGGTCTCGCTCTTGCTCAGCTGGTTTCGAACTCCTGACCTTGAGCGATCCACCTGCCTTGGCCTCCCAGAGTGCTAGGATGACAGACGTGAGCCCCCGCGCCCGGCCTTAAATGTACTTTTGACTTAAATTTTCACTTATGATGAGTTTATTGGGATGTGACCCCACTGTAAATCGAGGAGCAGGTGTGTTATGAATAATCTGCTGTCAACATTCGTGTATACGTTTCGGTGCGGATATATGTTTTCATGTCTCCGGGCGCATTCCTAGGAGTGGGATTGCTGGGCCATCTGGTACCCCGTGCTGGAGGAGCCGCTGGACTGTTTTCCGCTGTGGCCGCGCCACTGGACACTCCCCGCCGCCCCACACTTCCCACCCACACTTGTTATCCGACTTTCTGATTCTGGACCTTCTTGTGGGAGGGGTTGCTTTTTGAGACAACTTCAGAAGCTGGCAGAAGAGCTGGGTGCACCTCTGAGCTCCAGGACCCTCCAGAGTCTGGGCTGGCTTTGTCTCAGCCAGACCCTGGCCAGGTGAGCAGCTTCAGGCACGTCCTGATCTGACCTTGGGGCCTGGAGCCTCCTGGCCAGCAGTTGCTGCAAAGCCCGGCAGGCTCGGAGTGGCTGGCTCGGCTTCTTTGACTTTCCGTTGTGGGTCAGCACATTTTCTCTTGCGATTAAGACAGTCACAGGGGGGCTCTGGTCACTTGGAACCTAAAGATACTTGACTGATGCCATCGGTCCTTCTGAAGAGCTCAGAATCCAGGAGCCTGCCGGGGCCAGGTTGCACTTGCCAACATGAGCAGGCAAAGGAGCACGTTGTCTGGAGTCTGCAAGCCCTTCCTGGGTGGAGATACCTGTGAGCGACTCCCACTTGCATTAGTTAAACCCGGACCACGGCTTCCTCTCTCCCTGGGGTCTCTTCCCCTCATTCCTGCCACCCAGGGGTCTGTGCCCCTTTAGACATCCTGGCTCTGGTGTGAACAACCTTTGTCTCGGGTCCCCTGAGCACGGCTTTGTTACTGCTGGGGCTTAAGGCTTTCCTGAGTGCCCAAGGACAGCAACTGGGACACAAACACAGAGACCCTGAGAGGCCCTGGGGCCTCGTTCACCACTGCTGGGCCGGGCTCCCAGACTCCACATCCACTTGCCTTTGTGGGGCAGAGCAGCCTTTCCTGGCCTCTGCCCTTAGCCCCACAACCAGCCGTCCTGATGCCTCCATGGAACTGACCCAGAGCGGGGACCCTTCCAGTCCTCAGCACAGAGTGGGGCCTTGTCACCCCAGGCTGGGAAACAAGAGAAACAGGAGAAGTTAATCTTAGTTTTGGGGCTCCCAAAGCCCAGGTCCTATCCTCAATGGTGAGTCTGGAATGCCCTCTGCCCAAGGAGTGTTTCCCCTCGGCACAGACAGGTGAGGTTACTATTATGTCTGGCTGGGACGGAGAGAAGAGAGTTCCAGCCCTGTGGGAGCGCTCCCATGTTGGGTGGTGGTTGGGCTGGGGGGCTGATTACACGTGGCACCTGGATCTTGTTTCCTGGGAGGGATGCAGCCCCCACATACCCTGTGCCCCGAGGAGGAGAGGTGACAGTAGACAGGGAGGTGGTGGCTCTGCAGTGAGTGCCTGAGGCAGCCCATCGAGCTTCCTGGCCGCAGAGCCCTGGGGGAGCAGCCAAGGCCTGGAGGGGCGTCCCCTGCAGTTATGACGAGGGGAGGCCACAGCCAAGACTTTTTTGGCCCTTCCAAGCAGAGACCAGATGGGGACATAGACACCTCATAGGCTGCCAACGAGGAAGGGAGATGACAGCCAAGAGCCAGATGTCCCAGTGTATGTCTTGGTGGTGCCAACAGGGACAACACTGACCAATGACCCATCTGCCACCTGCCCTGATGTTACGACATCACCCGCATTTGCTGGGATCTGGGGCCAGGAGATGGAGGGGAAGGGGTCCTGAGTCAACTGAGTTCAAGCCATAAGCACTGAACTTGCCAAAACTTGTTTTCTGCTGGTCAGTGGAAAACGGAGGTTGGAAATAGAGAAGAATACAGACAGTAGGAAAATAAGGTTGTGGTTTTGGCACACCTGGGTGTGTGCCCTGAATATTCACGCCCATGACCGTGACTGGAGCCCTCCCTCAGGATCACAGAGGCAGCCGAGGCAGGGTGGCTCTTCCTCCCCGTCGCTGGGCCATGTGATGGGTGTGCCATGTCCCTGGACGTGCCCTCCCTCCTCGGGACCCATCCATCTGGGCCTTCGGGTCTTCACCCCAAACAAGGTGGGCTCCGCAGTTTGGGCCTGGCCCACGTCTTTCCCCTGCATGATTCTCATTTGGGAAACTGTCTCCCAGTGGTTCAGGCAGGCCTGACCCTGGCCTCTGGCCTCGGGCCACGGTAGGTGATCCAGGCCGGGTCAACAAGACCATATTCTTGCACCTTGAAACCGCTGGCCAAAAGAAGCCAGCTCTCCACTGGCTGGCTGAGCTGTGAGCTCAAATACCCGCCGGGCCCCTCCTTCCTGATCTCTTGGAGATAAGCTGAGGCCACCGCAGGCCCTTTGCACCTGCTGTCTCCTCCCCTGGAATGCCTTCCCCTCCAACCTTCACCTTCAGTCCTCGAATTTGAGGCTCAGCCCAGTGACCTCCTAAGAGAGGCCTTCCTGCTTCCCCCCAAAGCAGCCCGAGCACTGCCCCAGGGTCCTGCGCTTGCTGTGCTAGCACTCAGTGCCCTCTGACGTCAGCTCCCACAGTGACTTTCAGCTTTTGTATTGACCGTGTGCTTCTCAGATATCAGTCCCCAAGAGCAGGGACGCTGTTGTGCTCCCTGCTGCACCCTCAGTCTCAGGGCAGAGCCCGGCACAGAGCAGACACTCAGTAGAGTCCCTGCCCGGACACCAGATGCCTGCTGAGAACTCAGTGCCAAGCCCAGGGCAAAATCTCCAGGGTGACAAAACTGTCCCAGGTGTGCAAAGATCATTCCCAGATTTGCTAAAACTAAACTTAATTTCTATCTTGAGCCCCCGACATAATAAACTCAGTATTAATTGAGTCAATGTGGGGTGTTATTGGTCAGCTTAGGGTCTCCTCAGTCACTGTCAAGTCTGTCCATCCTCACTAGGGTTGCACTTAGGTGGGGGAGGGGCCGATGAAGGGTCAAGGCCCTGGTGGGGGCAGGGCATGCCACGTCCGCATTCCCCCAGGGCTCTGGCCCTTGATCCGGGCTCCGCTGAGGTCCCAGTCTGTCTGGGTCCAGAGTCCATCCCTGCCACATGCCCCTTCTGGACCACTGGGGTCCCTGGGTCACTTCCCTGGGTGACCATCTCACTGGAAGACAGACATTCTGCCTGACTGGAGCGCACCTGGACTCTCCAAGCTGGCCCCTGCCGGCCTGTCCAGACTCCCACAAAAGGAGCGTGGCGGGGTCGTCTTGGTGGCAGGGGACTCGATGAGCGGGTGTCTCCGTGGGCCTCACTGCTCCCCTCAGAAGTCAGGAGCAGCCACCCTGTTTGGGACCCCCAAACGCCACACAGGCCAGGCTGGCTTCCCTGCGCTCCCCCAGCTCTAGGGCTCTCCCCGATGCCGATGCCCCTCCACTCCCGCTGCGCGTGTCACCGACCAGGAGCGGGATGAGGGTCCCGGGTGCCACGCATGAGTGAGCAAGGCCCGCACTGCGAGGGTTCCGGGACGCGAGCCGGCATGCAAGGCCCAGAGCGGCAGCGCCGGCTTCCTCTTGCTTTAGGGAGCGGCGGCGCCCACCAGATTCCCGGGTTCGAGCGACAGAGGCCGCAGGGTCGCCCCGCCCCGGGCCTGGGAGCTCCGCCTCGTCCTGTCCGGCCTCTGGGGTCAGAAGTGCCCCTGTGGCCCGGCTCGAGCGGCACCCCGCCCCGCGTTGCCAAATGTCCCTACCCCGCTGCGGTTTGCGACCGAGCCCGCAGAGCGAGCGCGGCGAAGCGGGCGGCCAAGAGACCCCGCCTGGGCCGGAGCGGGTGTTCCGGGAGGCGTCCGAGGCCCGGGCGCCGGAGCCCGGTTCCAGGCGCCGGCCGTCTGGTCAGGGCAGCGCAGCCGACGCGGCCCCTCGAAGCGCGGGCGCGCTCCAGCCGGGTCCCGTGCCACCGGCCCCGGGAGAGGGGTGGCCCTGGGGATCCTAGAGGGTCGGAGCGCAGGGACCCAGCGGCAGAGGGCGCCGGGCAGGACGGTCCGGTCCGTGTAAAGAAAACCAGTTACACCAAAAAACCAGGTTTCATAGAAATAGCCGGATTGGATTGCTACTGGCTTCCCTCGAGAAGGGCAGCATAAACAGACCCCGTCTCTACAAAAAACAGAAAAATTGGCCGGGCATGGTGGCGCGTGCCTGTAGTCCCAGCTGCTGGGGAGGTTGAGGCAGGAGGATGGCTTGAGCCCAGGCGGCTCAAGGCCCTGAGGGCTCTGGCCCTCAATCCTGGCTCCGCTGAGGTCCCAGTCTGGCTCGGTCCAGAGTCCATCCCTGCCACATGCCCCTTCTGGGCCATTGGGGTCCCTGGTCACTTCCCTGGGGTGACCATCTCACTCGAAGACAGACATTGAGCCTAGGAGTTTGAGGTTGCTGTGAGCTATGAGGATGCCACTGCACTCCAGCCAGGGTGACAGGTGACTTGTCAGCAGACTGTGTGGCCAGAGGTGGCCATCTGCCACAGGTCTGCTGCTGTGTCCACCCTGCCTCCTGCCCTCACCCCCCAGGCTGGGGTCTTTCTCAAGCCACATGTCACCCTTCCAAGTGGTGGCCAGGCCCTACGGGTCCATCTTAGTTACTCACCACGTTTTAAGTAAGTTTTAGAAAGAAGTAAAAGTATCAACTGACTGTGTTTTGCCCAAGCAAAATCCATTTATAAAGTGCAGCACTTGTTTAAGAAGAAAACAACAGCTATTGACAAAATATAGGAAAATAAATTAAAGCATCAGCTTCTTAAAAGGACCCTGTCCAATAATTTGATTTTCCCCTTCTTCCCTCAAAGGCCAGAGCGACACAATCAATCTTGCTGTCCCATGGGCTGTCTGGTTACAGCTTTTTCTTAAGAAAGGAAGAATGAAAGAAAGAACAAGAGAAAGAAAGAAAGAAAAGGAAGAAATGGAAAGACAATGAATGCCATCCATAGCACCACCACCGCCTGCCCCACAATGGCTCCCGCTGGGACCCTGTTTCCCCTATCCCAGCCTTCTTGTCCTGCTGTCAGCCCAGCCCTGGCCCCTGCCCCATCTGTGCCCTCCAGATGGGATGATCGTGCCAGATTCTATGACCCACAGACTCTGTGGGGACCCCATCCTATCCCCCAGCCCATAGGTGGGTGGGTTGTCAAACAGACTTCTCATCCCGACAGCCTCATCCGAATAACTGATGTTTTTCATGAGAAAAGCACACAGTGTATGCTGCAGACAGATAACTGCACACACAAGCAAACCCACTGTGTACACAGCACCTCTTCCCCCAGGGCTGCCCCTGCGTGGCTACCAGCCATTCCCATCAGTCGCACACACTGGGCACGTGCCCAACACTGGTGGCACTCTGGCCACTTCCCACCTTGATGAGAATCAAACCAGCTTTAAAGGAAGTCCCCCCGTGTTTAGATCCAAGGCCACAGTGTGTCCTTGACCACGTCATTGCATCCTCGAAAGTTTTTCCACCTGCAGAGCAAGGTCAATAGCACCAGGGGCGGTTCTGAGGACTGACCGAGCAGTCACATGTAATCAGCATGACAATACTTTATAATCGAGCACTGGCTCCTTGCACAGGTCAGGGGTCTGCAGGCCACTCCCACTTCACAGCTGCCTACAACCTCAGGGGTTCTCACCACCCACTCGGGTTCAATAATTTGTTAGAATGACTCAAGGAACTCAGGCAAGTGCTAGACTTATGACTATAAAAGGTTGCAAATCAGAGCCAGCCAAAGGGACACATGCATAGGGTGAGGTCTCAGAGGGTTTCAGACATGAAGCTTCCATTGTCCTCTCCCTGTGGAGTCAGGACCCTCCCGGAGTACTGCCAGCCAGGGAGGATCACTCAAGCTTTGGGGCCCAGGATTTTTATTGGGGTTTCACCATGTAGGCAGTATTGATTGAACTGACTGAATCTGTGGCCACGAGGTTGAACCCTCTAGCCCCCCCCTCCTCCATGGAGGTTGGGCTGATACCATGTGGCTCAGAGTGCCACCCTCCAAGCACACGGCTGGTCTTCCTGGTATGTTTAGCCCCCATCCTGAGTCACCTCATTAGCATAAACTATCAGGTGTGGGCAGAGGGACCCCACCACAAATAACAAGGACCCTTACCACTTGGGAAATTCCAAGGAGTCAGAAGTTCCCTCCCAGGAACTGGGGACAAAGGCCAGCCAAATTCCTTATTACACACAACTTTAATTCCATCTTCAACTTTAGTTCTCCTTTGCTTTGTAACCTAATATAGTCACAGGTTCCAGGGGTTAGGATGTGGACATCTTGCGGGGGCTGTTATTCTGCCGGGCACACCCCCTCAGTGGCTCCCTAACACAGTACCTCTATATTTATTTTGTTGTTTATTGGTTCTCCCTCCTTGGAGTGCCAGTTATATAAGGGCATGTTGGAGCACCCTGAACTGCCCGGGGTATGCTGTGGGTGCCAAATAACTGAGCGAGAAAGAGGAAAGGTCGGAGAAGGTGACATTTGAGCTGGTCCTTGGTGGATGAGCAGCGTGGTGCAGGGTCGGCAGGTGTGGTAGGCAAAGAACAGCACATGCAAAGGGACAGAAGAGGGTGCAGGGACTGGGTGGGTTTAGGTGGCCCTACGTGGCTTGTGGTGGCCGGAGCACTGGGGCATATCATGGGAGGGAGGGGGATGTTGGGCGCTGATCAAGAAAGGCCGGCTTAGACACAGCTGCACATGGCCAGGCTGTGGATGTCATGGTGCTTCTGCTGTTTGTTCTAGTGCCTTCTATTTCGACTCAAGTGCCAGGAGGAAAGCACCAGGGTGCGACAAGCAGGACATGGGCCCTGGAGTCAGACAGACTTGGGCTCGAATCCCAGTTCTGCTGTTTATAATTGTGGCCATGAGCAAGTCACCTCACCTCCCTGTGGCTGTCACTGAGGTTGGCTTACTCAACACTCCTGTCCAACCCACTTCTCCTTTGCTTTCCTCTACTGTGGAGCCTGCAGAGAGCTCAGTCTCTCAGTTTCCCTTGACGTAAGTGGCACAGATCTGGCCAATGAGCTAGAAGAATCTCTGTGAGGGGTGTTCTGGGAATGGGAAAGGCCCAATAAAAAGGGGGACAGGCTTGGCTAGATTGAAATTTGGTCTTCTCCTCCTTTTCCTGCTTTGAATGCCAAATGATGTCAAGAGCAGCAGCAGCCACCTTGTGACCATGAGGGGAAGCTGAGAGTAATGCCCTGGGAAAGGTTAGGCAGAAGGATGGGAAGACCCTCGGCTTAAGGGGATACCACTGAGCAATTGGAAAAGTGTCAGCAACCACTAACCTCTCGGTACCAGTTGGGAATTCTGTTACTCACACAGTCCTAATTAATATACTCACTAAGCCTCAGTTTTCTCTACTATTAACTGGAGCTAATAAGATCTATCGATATTTATTTTACTCGTATTGTATGCCAGGAATGCTGCTAGGTGCTGGTGGCAAAGCAGTGAACAAGAGATATTCTTGTTCTTCCCCTATTCATTTTGCATTTTACATTTAGGTGGGAGAGACAGACAATGAATCCACAAACAGACAAGAATGTATCTGAGAGTGAAAAGTCCTAGAAAGAAAAGAAAGTGAAGTGATAGACCAGTGCAGACCCGACACAGGTCTTCATGACAGGGCTCTGAGGGGAGCTGATACCTGAGCTGAGACCTGAATGTGAGGAGGACACAGATAGAGTATGGGGAACAGCATTCCAGGCAGAGGGAATAGCAAGGACCAGGACCCCGAGGCAGGGTAAAGTGTGGTGAGTGGACAGGCCAGGAAGAAGGCCAGGTGGCTGGAGGGCAGAGAGTAAGGATGGAGGTGAGACCAGACAGGTGGGCGGCGTCAGATGACATGTCTTGGTTAGCAAAGTGACATTATGTTTTTTAATATTCTAAACCCAGAAGAGAAGCCACTCGGGTCTTTCAGAGCAGTGTGGGGAAATGACTTGAGTACCTGGCACACTGCAGGTGCTTAATAAATGTCTATAGCTTAGAATAGAGGGTGCATCCATACTGCCTTTCTCAGGCTCAGCCAGTCCCTTCCTTGTCTCACGTGCTTCATGCCCCCAGCTCCTGAGCAGGGACCCCTCAGGCTACCTTTTAAGTCCTCCTTGCCTTTTGTTGTCCTCCCCGGGGGCCATTTGCTCCCTCCAGAGCAGGCGAGTATAATTGCTGCTTCCCACAATGACATAAAAATCTAAGGGGCACAATCAATACAGCGCATACACATCATCGTCTTTCATTGCAAACGATAAAATCGTAAACAGCAGGGGTGGCAGCAGCTTGGGAGGCTGCAGTGGGGGTGGGGCAGGCTGCCACCGCCTCCCTGCCCATCACCCCCTTTCTGTCCGTCACCCTCTTCTGGAGTACCACACTTGGGGAATTGGTTTTTCCTCTTTTTCTTTACAGAGGCAGTAACCCCAGATTCTTTAACCTGACTTCAGAATCCAATGTGCCCTCCCTTTCACTATTTTAAATGCTTTTTTCTTGCTTCCCCTGCATCTTCTATGTCTTCCAAATCTGGAGCTGGGGGGGCGGGGAGGGCTTCTAGTAGCAGAAGGGTTTGCCAGGCTCTTGCTTGTCAAGCCCATGAATCGACCTCGACCCCATTTTAACCCCAGCCCTCGAGGGCCAACTTTTTCCGCTCCATGTCCAGCCTGCTATCCACAGCTTGTCTTGGAACGTGCACAGAAACCATCATCTCCCCAGCGCTCGCACACTCCCCGCGACGACTTCCTCAAACTAGTTACTTAATGAACGTCATCCAATTCCGAGTCTGTCTTGCCACAGTCTCATTTGCGAAAGCCAATCTGCTTTACGATTCTAACCTCTGGCTAGAAACTGCTCCCAATTTCGTGTCATCCATAAACTTGATGAACGATTAGCTTGCTTCTCTGCAGTCATTCATTTGTGTATTCAACCAGTAGTCAGTGAGCGCCTACTGGATGCTGGGCGCGGGATGCAGAGAGTTAAAGGGGCTGCAAGTCCCGCCTTTGAGAGGCCCCCATGCGGGAGGTCAGCACACTTGGAAATGAGTCACATTCAGTGTGACGGGTCTCAGCTGGCGCAGGGGACGAGAGCCGCCGTCTGCAGGGCAGGGGCAGTTTGCATTTGCCTTGATGCCCGGAAGGGCTTTGGCCATCTGGGGAAGAAACGACGTCCCAGCCACAGAGCCCGGATGTGCGCAGGCGCGCAAGCCCAGCATTCCGGGTGTGACCCGGAAGCAGTCTATCGACACACGTGTCCAACAACAACGAGCTTCAAGCTCGGAGCCTTCTAGAACCAGGATGCCTCCTCTGTCTCTCGGATCCGCTTATTTTCCCATTAGCTTCACTTTGAAGCTCCGTATGGCAGCAAAAGGGTTGCGCCCTTGCAGGTTCAAATAAAGGGAAAGAGAAAGTCTCCTCAAGTCTCCTTGAGGATTCTGGGGTCACATGTCCCTCCCTGGCCAATCAGGCTGGCCGGGGGCACTTGAGCACTCCGATTGGCTAGGCTGGAGCCACGCCCATGGGGCGGAGTCAGCTCCTGCCGGAAAGGGCGGGAAGGGCGGGCTTTGTTGAGAGAAAGCGGGGCGTCGGCAGGGCAGGGGTGCAGGGTCCGGCCTGAGGGAGGAAGCGCAGAGGACGCCCACTGTGGGGTCCGCCGCGGGCGGTGCAAGGGGAGCCCCTTGGTCCCTTCCCACGCGAGGGGCGCGGGAGCGCGTCGCCAAGCTCTGTGGGGGCGAGGGCGGGCCGGAGACCTCCCCGCGAGCTCTGGCGCCATGTGTGGCCGGCGGGAGGCTGGGCGGGACCAGCCCGTGGTTTCCAGCGCCCCAGCCTTCCCCAGCCTCCCGGTTCTTCTCCCTCTTTCCGAGTCCTCAAACCCGCACCTGTCCCGCCCACGCGGACCCCGTGCGGGCCCACACCTGCGCCTTCGTGGGGAATGACTCGCGTGTCTGGCACACCGCGTCCCTCACGCCTCGGCTTGGGAGGGCGCAGCGTCCCGCCGCACGTGGCTGGGGGATGGGCCCGGGCTTTGGGGACAGGCTGAGCGGGGTTCCAGTCTGTAGCTTCATCTGCGGTGATAGGTGAAGCTATTTGGGGTGATAGAAACCACCCCAGAGAGAAAAGCAGCGCCACAAACAAGACAGAAGTTTATTTCTCTCTAGAACAATCAGACCCACAGGCTGATTCCGGGACCAGAAGGAAGACAGCCTTCCTGGGGCCCACGGCCACCGCCTGCTCAGCCTTCTTCGTCCCTGCGGCTTCCACCTCAGAGGCCTCGGTGGCTGCTGAGTCCCAGCTGCCGGGAGGAGACAGGCACTGAGAAGGACATGTCCCCCCTTTGAGGACACTCCCGGAACAGCACGACAGCGTCACAGTCAGCGTTCAGTCATGTGGCCAAAATGGCCCAAGGGAAGCTGGAAAGTGTCTTGATCCGGGAGCCGTGGTTCCAGCTAAAGCTCAGAGGGAGGAGAGAACAGATAGCCGGTGACTTGCAGGCTCTAGCTCAGGCTCCCAAAATGTGCCATATCCATGAGCTCACCTATTTCTCTGGGAGGGGGGCAATTATTAACATATTCCCCTGTTTTACAGATGGGGAAGTTGAGGCAGAGGGAGGTGGAAAGATTAACCCCACATGCCCTCTGTTCTCTCTCCTTCCTGTGCTAACTCTGTCCTTGCTCCTGCCCCGGACCCAGAACATAGTTCCCAGTTGTCTTTGAGTTATACTTAAGGAACAGGGTCTTTTCTGTTTTGTCGGTGGGTCCTGGGCCACCCCGAGAGACCAGACGAAGCTCTCTTCTTATCCCCCACAGGCATGCTCGGGGGTTTGGGGCGCCCATTCCCCAGTACAGGCAGGCAGCAAGGCCCCAAGCCTCGTTTCCCTACAAGGCTCACAAGTCTTCCCCTAACCATGCCCATGTGTGATTAATGCTGGTTTAGGATCCAGCAAACATGGGCTCTGTTCCTTGGTGCTCTTGAAAAATGTGCAGACCTTTCTGTTTGCGCAGCCCATCTGTGAACTAGGGCTAAGCCATGTCCTTCAGCTCTCTCAAGGGTCCCTCGACGGACAGCAAGTGAAAAATAATGTGGGCAATGTGCTCTGAGGAGCTCCAGGGAAGCGGCTGCACAAGCCCGTGGTGCCACTAAATGGTAATTGCCTGGGCCTTGGGAGGGGCTGTTCTGGGGGCCTGGAGTGGTGACAACTGTGATGGGCTGGGATGGTGCTTCAGTCTGGAATGGCACCTGCTCACTTATGGGGCAGACAGGAGCTGGGAGGCCCTGGTGATGCCCACCCACGGAGAACAAGGTGTTCCCTGGGCATGTGGGTGGGCAGCAACGGCTGGCATCGTGGGAGAGTCCAGAGGAAACAAGGATTCAGGCATTGGCCTCATGTTTAAAGGTCCCCTCCAGCCTGGGGAAGGGGCTGGGGAATAGCACACAGGCCAGGGTCTGGTCTTGAGCAGAGAGGGGAAGAAGGCAGGTTTTCCTTTTCCTTCTTTCCTTCCTTCTTTCCTAGCCTCACTCTGCCATCCTGGGTAGAGTGCTGTGGCATCATCATAGCTCACTGCAACCTCAAACTCCCAGGCTCAAGCGATCCTCCTGCCTCGGCCTCCCAGAGTGCTAGGATTGCAGGTGTGAGCCACCGTGCCCAGCCAAGGCAGGTTTTCAAATAGAGGATTCACCTGTGGAGAACAAGGAGTTGCTCCAAGTACCAGAGTCTCCCATTTAGTTGACTAGGGCAGTCCCATAGTCCTGTCTAATCCACACCCCCCATACCCCCCATCCAGTCTCCACACCCCCTTCCCTTCCCTTCCAACCCCCGGAGTAGATTCCCACTGCCCTCGAGCCCACAGACTCCTTCTCCTGCCCTTTGGGAGCCCACTCGATCTGTCTTCCTTTCCACCTCACCCCTCCCCCTTTCCCCTGGCTCTCCTTCCTCCTACCACAGTGCCTACTATTTGTTCCTCAAACCTACCATGCTCACTCCTGCCTCACAGCCTTTGCACATGCTGTTCCTTCTGCCTGGAATTTTCTTCCTGCAGCGCTCTGCTTGGCTGACACTCCCTTAGAGAGGTTTGCACTCTCTGCCTCTAAAACAAACCCTTGCCCATCACTGCCATCATCCGGGTGCATTTTTATCATCATATTTAAGACCATCTAAAGTGATACGATTTCATTCCTTGTTTATCGTCTGTCCTCCCACCAGAGCATGGCCCTGGGGCAGGAAGTCCAGACACCTTGCTTCCCGCGCTCTCAGTAGTGCCTGGAACAGAGCAAGTGCTCGGTGTGCATTGGGGGGCGATCGCCTTAGTTTGGGCCCTCCTGGAAGCAAACCCTGAGATAAGGTTTTTTTTTTTTTTTTTGAGACAGAGTCTCACTCTGTTGCCCTGGCTAGAGTGCCGTGGCGTCAGCCTCGCTCACAGCAACCTCAAACTCCTGGGCTTAGGCGATCCTTCTGCCTCAGCCTCCTAAGTAGCTGGGACTACAGGCATGCGCCACCATGCCCGGCTAATTTTTTCTATATTTTAGTTGGCCAATTAATTTCTTTCTATTTTTTAGTAGAGATGGGGTCTCGCTCTTGCTCA
>CAUYPO010036251.1:0-47278 GCA_963574435.1 Cheirogaleus major
ATATATATAAAAAAAAAATAGCCAGGCATGGTGACACATGCCTGTAGTCCCAGCTACTCAGGAGGCTGAGGCAGGAGGATCGCTTGAGCCCAGGAGATTGAGGTTGCTGTGAGCTAGGCTGACGCCATGGCACTCACTCTAGCCTGGGCAACAAAGTGAGATTCTGTCTCAAAAAAAAAGTGAAAAAATAAAAAAGAATTGTAAATGGTCTGGTGTATACACTCAAACAACAGAAGCTGAATAAGTTATATGGAACATGGTATGAAGATAAAGATACATGTATTAGGGAATAGAATGGAAAATTGGCACACATTTTTAAGACGGAACACAAAACTTCAAAGAAACTTCCACAATCTGAGAGAGGCTTTAAGCTCTGTCTCCAGAGACTAAAGTTTAGAGTTCCAAGTGCACCCTTTTTAGCTATTGGGGATACTTGGGTGGATAAGTTTCAAGAGCCTAGAACGCATTACACAATGCAGCCTTTCCCTCCTGTCACTTCCTTCTTTACACTCATTTTATCCCTCTCTGATTATGAGCCTGAACTGAAGGAAAGGCATGGCCCAGCTGGGGAAGGGATCTGGCTTGCCTCAGTTTGCATACAGGCCCAGGTTTACTTCAGCTAGGGATCTACAGTGCTGGTTTATTAGCTGTCTGCTGCATACTCTCAGAAGCGTTTTCTCTGGCATTTTTTTTTAACCTTTAAAAAAATTTTGGTAAAATATACATAACAAAATTTACCATTTTAAGTAAATAGTTCAGTGGCATTAAGTGCATTCATGTTACTGTACAACCATCACCACCATTCGTCCATCCATGGAACTCTTTCCCCACCCCACGCTGAAGCGCCACACACATTAATCACCAACTGCCAGATCCTGCAGCACCCAGGCCCTGGCAACCACCATTCCACTTAATGTCCCTGTGAAGTTGACTATGCTAGGTCCCTCTAATAAGTGAAATCATATGACATTTGTCCTTTTATGTTTGGTTTATTTCACTTTGCATAATGTCTTCAAGGTTCATCCATGTGAACAGAATTTTATTCCATTTTAAGGCTGAATAACATTCCGTTGTATGATATATACCACATTTTGTTTAGCTGTTTGTCCACTGGTGACATTTGGGTTGTTTCTACCTTTTGGCTATTGTGGGTAATGTTACTATAAACACAAGTGTACAAACATCTATTCATGTCTCTGCTTTCAATTCTTTTAGGCATATCCCCAGAAGTGGAATTGCTGGATCGTATTATGGTAATTCTTTGTTTACTTTTTTGAGGAGTCATCCCTGGTATTTCTTTTCTATTTCCAGAGTCAGTTCTTATTTATTGGAACAGTTTATTTTGCCTCTCCAGTATTCCATTCTACATTTATCCTAAATGATCTCTCTTTTGCTTGTTTCCTCTTTCATTTACTACCAAGGTTATTTAGAAATATGATCTTATGTCTCACAACACTGATTTTCCCCAAAACACAAATATTAGACTTCACTATTTGGAACAAACTGATATTTCCCAAGTCATAAGCTGCATTAGTTAAAAGTGTTAAGAATCTATAATTTTTATGGGAAAAAAGCCATTTTTCAAATCAGTACCAAGATAGCAGTTTGGCATGAATCAGGTTACATACTATAATAGAAAAAAGATAGTTCCTGATTTACAAATGTCTCACTTAGGAACATCCCTGACATGCAAACAGTAGTGGAAATAAGGAGTCTAATTCATCTTCCAATACCTGGAAGTCTTCGTCTGCTGCCAAGTGATGGTGAGGATCTTAGACTTTCAGCTGTTAATGGGGACAAGTAGAACCCACCTCTCTTCCACTTTCATCCTCCTTCTTCCTTCTTGACACTAGAACTATGGGAGTGCCACCTCCATTGTGCTTGTGTGGCATCACAGTGAGAGCTCCTATTCTCACTGGAAGATTAAATCCCTTCAGAGGCAGAAGAGTTTCAGTTGGAACACTGCATGATTTTGCATACAGAAGCAATGCTCTTTCATGTCTATTCAACAAGTCTTGTCGATTCCATTTCCTAGCCACTGCAAAGACAATCCTCCCTCCTTACCTCTTCTACCTGGGGTCAGAATCTCATCTGGACCACTGCAATGACCTTTGAGCTGGTCTCTCCCATCGTCACAATTTCTGCCTCATCCTTCACACCATGGGGGAAATCTACCTCTTACCAGCTCAATGTCATTGTTACCAAAGCCCTGAAATAACAATGTTCAAAGAAGACCTTAACCATTCCACACCTCTGTTGGTGGAACTGCAGCAGAGCCATGCCTTCTGACTTCTAGTCTGGTCCATACTTTCTCACTGGCTGCCTTTTATGTCTACATGGCTCTTATTGGTTTAGTTAAGATGAGAGAATGAATACTACTTATACCATTCCTATATCAAGGTCAGCAGTGGAGGGGAAGAAAGTTAAAGGGAATAAACAGCAAAACCAAAATCATCCCACCACTGTCTGTCACCCTGGTCAGCACTGGTGTGGTACGAAGTTTCTTCTCTTATTCTTATCTCTTCTTGAGGATGGTGCTGAAAGTGGAGTTGTCAGAGTACTTCTGTCTCAAACCCTCATGCTTCTTTCTTCCTGACCATACTTCCCAGCCACCATCTTCACCACCTGAACAGGACTCTTCAAACCCTCCCCATATCTAAATCTTAGAATGTAATTGAGAAACTGCACTTGACCTTCTACATGTTTGGAGAAACTTCCTGGTTCTTTCTTCATAATCATGATCTACCACCCTCACCATCCCTCCCTGAAATTTCCCCACCTAAAACAACAACAACAAAAAAACTGTTGTGTATATTTCTGTAAGCAGCCTAAAATTCTTTTCAGACAAGGAAAAGCTATATATTAATCAAGTTAGAATTCGGATGGCCATTTGTCCCAGTTTGCCTAGGACAGTCCCAATTTATACCTATTGTCCTGGGTAATTTTTAAAAGAGCTCCCTCTTTCAGTCTTTAAAAAAAAAAAGAGTTCCAGCTTGGAGGATAAATTATATGCTCACCCTCGTTAAAAATACACCTTGATTTTCTAGTAAAGTGCTTTCCAGGTGATGTTATGCTTTTGCCCTCATCATTTCATTTTATTTGCATAACTACTCTGCAAAGTAGGAAGGGAAACATCTCATCTACATTAAAGAAAGGAAGTAACCAAGGCTTCAAGAGTACAGCGTAAGGTCACACACTCAAGGCCAGAACCTAGACTTCCTGACTGTAAGTCCAATACTGTTTCAGGTTTGTGCAAATATCTGAGTTAAGGCAAACTTCACCCTCTTGTTTGTCGTCTGCTTGCAATTGGACTTAGAACAGTTTAGACACGTTCATCCTTGCCCAGAGACTGTTCTTCCACATTTAAGGCAAGCAGAGAGCTGAAAGAAGAATTACCTGAAGAGTCTGTTAGAGAATCTTGGGGCCAAGTAGCATATATCTCTGATTTTACCAGGGCTAATTACATCAGATTATTTGAATCTTATATCTGGCCAAATCAGGATGTCTCAGTTAACAAAAAAAGAAAACCAAAGATCAATAATGCGTGCCAACTATTACAAAGAGCATACAAATGTGTTCTGTCCGTCTTATAGATATATTTTCCCTATGATGACACAGCAATCCTTTTTTTTAAAAAAAAACTTCCCAAACTATCAAAATTATACCCTCCTTGGATAAGTGGCAATGAAACACCAGAAGAAGAAAAAAACCCCTGATCATTTAAAGACAGACCCAGTGTGTAAGACCTCCAGGGTGTCCCAGAGGTGCTGAACGCGGCGCCGCACCAGAAATAAATCGACGGCCTGCCCCAAGAGAAGGCCACGGGACCCTCGGGCGCCGGGGCTGGGAACCCAGCGTCCCACCCTGTCAGTGCAACGGCAGGGAGAGGTCCAGTGTGTCTTGGGAAGGGTGGCTCCAAGCCGCTGGCCCGTCTAGCCTGACCGCAGCAGAGGGGTGGACGCCTTCATGCCGGCTGTGGGCACCGCGGCCTGACGGGGGAGGCGGCCGGTCCCCCGCGTGTGGGAGGCTCGGCGAGCACTAGGCAGGAGGACCGTTGAGCCCGAGCGCGGCCCCCCGGGAGGGGAGCGCGGGGAGGAGGGCCGCGCGCACGCGCAGGAGCGCCGGCGCCCGCCGGAAGAGCCGGGCCGCTGAGCCGCTGCTGCTGGCGCCAGACGCCGCGCCGGCCGCGGAGAGAGCGCGGGTCGCGAGATGCGGCCCGAGGACGGCGCCGGGGCTGCAGAGCCGGGGGAGCCCGTGCTACTGCTGACTGACGATGCACCCCCGGGCGCCAGTGAGGAGCCGGCGGCCGCCGAGACGGAGGGGGCGCCCGGCCGCGGCAGGTGCTGGCTGTGCCCTTCCTCGCCGTGCGGCTCGCGCGCGGAGCCGGGTGAGTGCGCGGGGCTCGCCCCAGGAGCCGGGCGGGCGCGGCGGGCTGGGGTCCCCGCAGCCGGGGCGCAGTGCCCACCGCGCCCCCATCTCCACCCTGCGCTGCGCTCGGGAAAACCCTCGAGCTGTCACCCGGGGGGCTGCCAAGCAAAAGTCCCCGGCGCCCTCGTCGGCGCCAGGACGGGAGAAAGTTTCTGATCGTGCTTGCAACCCTTTGGGGATCCTAAGGCCACTTCTGTTATTGGTGCTGCGGGCAGGACTGTGGAGTCAGATTGCAGTTTGGTGTGCCCTCCCCGAGGTCGCAGGTGGGGGCTCAGCCAGAGAGGGCTGTCCCGCAGTCGGGCCGAGGCGGAGAGGAAGATCATGAAAACGGGTCTCGGCAGTTAGCAGTGCTCTCCGAAGAGGAAGTTGAAAAGCATCGAATCTAGGAAAATGTTTGTCCGAGTCTTAGACTCTTGGAAAGGCAGCGATAAGAGGAACCACTGGTTCTTAACCTTTTGGGGCTACGAGGACTTTTTAGCAACAGTTGCATACCAAGGCATACCTTGTTAAGGGGTTCACGGTCCCGTCCCCAAGCCAGGGAACCCGCATGAAGTACCCTTGAACTTGTTCAGCCCGCTCCCTCGACAAGTGAGGAAAGTGAGGCCCGGGAAGGTGAGGGCGTTGCGGGTTTTGTTTGTTTTATTTCCTCCAAGGTCTGACTTGTGTGGGTGAGCTGGGACGCGGTTCCACGCAGCACCAGGGTTAGGATTCCAGCTTGCCAGAGACCTGGCTCAGGGCCCTTTCCACTGGCTACAAGTGCTGCTTCAAGCACATTCCTCCTTGAAATCGACCACCCACCTGGAGCAGCTTCCTGAAAGTAGAGGGAAATAGGCAGATCTCCTTTTAAGACAAAGTTACAGTCTGTACCCCCATCCTCTGAGCTGGCTTCCCTAAGTGTGACCCTGGATTTCTGAGCCTGTGACCTCACCCCACTTTTCCTTCCTCCCTGTATGCACTTTCCCCAATTTAGAAAGACAAACCCTAGAAAGATGATTCTTGCTCTGTTTCTGTCCTATATATAAACAGAAATCATCACATTTCTTATCATTTATGCTTGAGCTAGTGCCCTGGAGCAGGGGTTACCCCAAGCTGGATTGACCAGACAAGCATCCTTCAGAGAGGTCAGTTTCTCACCTGTCATCCTGTGGCTGAATGTCATTCTGGTGGAATACTGAGTCAGTCCATGCAGACTCTTTAAAAGTTTCCCTTTTTTGTGAAACAGAGGAATATCGTATACTCAGACAGTACATGGCAAAATGACAAACCTATGTAAGCGAGTGCACCTAAGAATCCTGTGGGATGTTTTAACTTAAAGGAAAGTTGCTAACAATAAGACTTAGTTATTGTAAGTTGATTAGATAGTATTTTGGCCCAGGCCCCGTCGTTCATGCCTGTAATCCTAGCACTCTGGGAGGCTGAGGCGGGAGGATTGCTTGAGCTCAGGAGTTCAAGACCAGCCTGAGCTCTACTAAAAACAGAAAAATTAGCCAGGCATTGTGGTGTGTGCCTGTAGTCCCAGCTACTCAGGAGGCTGAGGCAGGAGTCCTGATCACTTAAGCCCAGGAGTTTGAGGTTGCAGTGAGCTATGATGACACCACTGCACTCTACCCGGGACTACAGGGCAAGACTCTTTCTCAAAAAAAAAAAAAAAAAAAAGTAATAATAATAATATTTTGAAAAGAAGATTGCCATAAAAACACTGAACCATTATACTGTTGTTATAGAATTTTGTGACAGTATCATTTTAGCCTCTGTTCTGTTTACCAAAACAAAGCTCATTTTCAAGTTCAGGTTGAAACTGTTACCCATTTTTCTTACATTCCTGGATGACCTTAACTGACAGGGTACAGCTATCCTAAGACATGTGTTTACTTTATTCAGGCACTGTGGATCTTGGACTGAAGCAGAGATCTTCCCTTAGGCCTGTCTCTCTCACACTCCTGAGAAGAGTTAGTGTTCTAGTGCAGCCATGGTTTTCAAACCAGTGGAGCTTCTTTAGAGTTACAGAGATTCTATTTCAGTGGGTCCTAGGTGGGGCTTGAGAATTGAATTTTTAAAAATTACTCAGGTGATTCTAATTCCCAACCACACTGTGAATTACCAGCTTAAAGCAGAGGATAGAGAAGCTGAGTAATTTTTCAGTTTTTTGTCTAAGTCAGGAAACTACACTTACTTAATTTGAGTTATTTAGAGTGGCCAAGTTACTAGATATTTTTGCAGTGAGATGTAAATATGGAACATAAGCAAATGCCTCTTTGGATTATGCTCATCTCTTGTTTATCTCCATTGACAGAGAGAATTGAAATAAATTATTATGCAGTAAGAGACTGAGGTTTGCCTAAGTAGAACCAGTCCTCAACCTCATTAAGAAATAATCAGATTCAGCTAGGCCTTCTAACTTCTGCCCTCTCCCATTCTGCAAGCATGAGCCTTAAGCGTTTATAAGCAAGAAAATACTTGTATGTTTTAAGGGAAAAGCTCATCAGGGATAAGGGTGTAATATTGTGTTTTAAAAGAGTTAAAATCCATCCTGGGAAGTAGGTTAGAAAAAAAAAGTTAAAATATCACACTAAGTTAAAATATTCCTGGAGAAAAATTAAGTTTAGGTTGGAAAAGATACTTAAACATAGACCAGAGAGATGTTTTCTGTTCTTGATCTTGTTCTGTTCTGTCTGAGGGTAGAGGTTTTATACATGGGTTGGTTTTTTTTCCCTAAGAAAAACTGTTTTATTTGGACCTGAATTCTAAAATTTCAGAGGCCAAACTCTAAGGCTAACCACAGTCTAGGCATGTATTTTGTGGTGCTTAACATGAAAGTCTTCTAAAACTTCCTTTTCATAGGCTGAGTGAGTATATATATAGTTTTTTCCTGCAGTATCTGAGCACATAGGTACAGAACAGAATGTGGGGGATTCTGGCACTTAGGATAGAATAAAGACTGCTAGCTCCAAAGCAGTCTCATCAGCTGAGCACCTAGGAAGAGGCGAAGACCTCTGATGAGAATGACATCTTTGACGACAAAGGCCAGGCTGTAGAATGCCCCAGGCTGTGCATAGTCATACTTTTGCAGTGATTTGCAGTCCCTTGTGGGCAAAGGTGTCTAACTGACATGAGGATGTTGAAATGTATTACCTGGTATTTACATTTATCAGAGAAGGGCATTTTAAAAAACATTATTATGCAATACTGTTTTATAGCTGAGTAACATACTTGGACTCCCCACATTGGAATGATAATTCTAGTTTTCCTATAACTTGCTCTTGTCCACATACCCTTCAGTTCTGCTCTGCTCTTAACTGATGAGGACCAGTTGCATTTCCTTCTTTTCCTCTCCTTGTTTGTGTGTTAGTTTCCAAAAAGAAAAAAATATATATACATATATATATTCCTCAGTGTGTGGCCTGTCTTTTAGGGAGTTCTCTGCCTACCCTGGCCAGCTTTGCTCTCTGCTGAGTGACAGGGGAGTAAGATTGAAAGCAGGTTCTAGTCCTATCTAGGAAACTAAGACACAGGAAGTGACTGAACAAAAGTTTAAAGCTCATACAGATTGTCATTAATGGATTGAATACTTGATCCCCTGGAGAAAGCACAGTTCCCTGGTTCAGATCAAGCCAAGAAGTAGGGATTAGATGGCAGCTCTGTGCGAAGCACTTTAGAGCCAGAGAGGTAGATGAGTTGGCCCCTGCTCTCAAGGAGTTTGTGCCCTAAATGGGAAGATAAATCGTGAACCATGAAAAGTTAAAAAATAGATTTGATTAACAGTTCAAAATAACAAAACGGAAAGCCTTCCCAGATTATGCTGTTGCCAGTAGTGTTAGGCTTTTGAGTCTTTCCATGAAGTTCTCATATTCTTTAATTCATCGAATATTTATTTAAGGTCTTCCATATGCCAGGCACAAGAACAGCTGAGGTCCCAGCCCTGGAGGCTTGTGGAGGAAGTCAGATAATCAACAAATAACTACATAAGACAGTTATATAATAACCTGCTTTCCAGAAAAGAACACTTTCTTCACTTTCGCCATTGAGATAGTATAAGATATTATCATTTGGAAGTATTTTTCACTTGCCGTCTCGACAAGTGTTTCTTAAAGATTTCTCTCTTTCTTAAAGATTTGCCATCTTGGCAAGCTTTCTACTTCTTGACTCATAAGTGAGGGATGATTCTTCAGTGAACCTAAGGAAATCCATTTTATAGGACAAAACAGCATTTAAAAAATGCAGGTTTAAATTGTTGCCATTGGCGATGGGTCTTCGTAATTCATGGGGAAAATGGTACCAGTCTAGAACAGGGACATGCTTAGGACGTAATACTTGTAGTCTGTTAGCCTTTGACACTGTTCCATTTTTCTCAGTTTCTAAGTGAAAATGATAAAACGTACACTTGGAAGCAAGGACTAACCAGAATTTAATCTTTTTCAGAAGCCAAGAAGAAAGCACCCTGTCCTGGACTTGGCTTGCTTTACACATTATTGTCTGCCTTCCTTTTCTCATTGACCTCTTTATTTGTTAAAAAAGTGCAAGACGTCCATGCTGTAGAGATTAGTGCGTTTCGATGTGTGTTCCAAATGCTAATTGTTATCCCTTGCTTAATTTACAGAAAGTAAGTATTTCTTAACTGAAAAGTAGAAGATATTAATAAATGTGTGTAAATCTTTTGACCTGCCTCAATCATTCACTCTACAGTATCTACTTTATCTCATAGATTTACCAGTTTCTGTATCCCTTGACTCTGGTCAATGAAAAGTCACAAAGGTTCAGCGACAGAAGATTCTACCATAAGCATAAACCACGTGCCCAAAAAAGGGGGAGAAAGAGATTTAGTTATTCACCAATCCTTGTTTTGAACACAGAGCTTTCTTTGTATAATTTCCCCCATATTGTACCACCCTCTCTTCTTTCTTTTGGCATAACTAGTATTTAGAAGAAAAAAAGTAAATGAAAAGTAGTAGTGTCTCTTAGCACCAGAGGTTTCTTTAAGTAGAACAGGCTGTCCTCTTACCAGAACAAATTGAAGGTTACAGTAATAATATTTAGGTCTTCCACAAAACATGATAGGATAACTTTGATCAAGGCCTTTTTAACTACTTTCATATTCAGTTTCCTCATCTGTAAATGGAAAGGAATGATACTTTCTGCCCTCTACCCTGCATGATGGTTGCAAGGGTCAAATGACATTTATCATAGGGCAGAGTGCTTTGAGTAGAATGTAACAATGTATGATCTCTATTCCCTTCTCACCCTTCCCTCCCTACCCAGTTCCTCTTCTCCTTCCCTATGTAACCCTCCACTTTCCGCAGGTTAAAATTATGCCTCCCCCTACTATTATAACCTCCACACACCCCAGTGTACTTAGAAGCCTGGCAGGAAGACCAGTTGGGTCCCTGTGGTGTCCTGGTTCTTTCTCTCTTTGGGCAAAAAAGCTTAAATCCCAAATTAAAAGCTTTAGTCACTTGCCACCAAAGTCTCCTTGTATCTCATAACATGGCGTAGATTCTCTTAGAATAGTTTCATTCAATATCCTGAGGATTTGGTGGAAAAAGTGAAAATCTGCTAAGATTAATATTGTCAGAAATTCCTGTGCAGGTATGGACAAATCACGGTATTTTAGGAAATGATGGTAATATTTTAGAAGTTTCTAAGGGTGGCAACAAAACACTGATGCTAACATAATCCATAATCATCTCCCCTATTTTGGAAAAAACAGTATCGTCAGAGGAAGGACACTAGAAAAATTTTCTTAAAATCCTTGGTCCTAATCTGTTTTGACCCATTTTATGTTTCACTATCATAGGAGACTCTTAGCTTCTCAAGTATGGGCCCAATGTGACCACACTTTTCATTTCTAACTCCAGGGGTGTCCATGTCAGGCCTAGATGATACCCTAATGAAGTCCGGCCCTGGCACAGATCAGCGGGTTGCACCTAGCCAGGAACTTACACAGAGTAGGTGCTTAGTTAAATATTTAATTGAAAATTTTGAGTAGCAGTAATTATACTTTTCTAAACACTACATGTTCTTTTTCAGTGTGTTTTAACGTCTTCCTCATGAGAATAATGAAAAGTAGTCTCACATTCAATGGTTAAAACAAATTTTAGCATTGTTTCAATTTTTATAGAAAAACTCATGAGATTGAGGATGCGCATTAGCCAGGACCAAGTTTCATTATACAGGAGAGCTAAATCTTGAAATTGTATTTATTGTAAAAATGATACATTTTCATCATAGAAAATTTGGACAAAATAAAGACGGAAAATTACCTGTGAGTTTACCTATTAAGGTATAACCATCACCATTTAGTTTATTTTCCTTTTTGTCTTTTTTGCAAGCATAAATATACATGGGGAAAATAATATCTATATTAATTGTATTATAATTATGCTATTTATATAGTTCTCTTGCAATAATAGTTTTGCTTTTACTGTGAACACTTTAATGTCATTAGCTATACTTAGAAAAATTTTTAAAAGGTATATAATATTCAGTTGTAGATACTATAATTTTCTATTCTCTTTTTGGCATTTAGTACTTTAAAAATAATGTTTAATTAAAAGTTGTAATTTAAAAACAAATACCAATTTCACTTAATATGCATTTCTTCATTTGAATTTACAGAACTGGGTTTATTGGCCCAAAAGGTCAACGAATTTTCCTCATTCTCAGAGGAGTCCTTGGTTCTACCTCCATGATCCTTATATACTATGCTTTCCAGACAATGCCCCTCGCTGACGCCACTGTTATCACGTTTAGCACTCCAGTATTTACGTCCATATTTGCTTGGATATTTCTCAAGGAAAAATATAGCCCTTGGGATGCTCTTTTCACCGTGTTCTCAATCACTGGAGTGATCCTTATCGTGAGACCACCATTTCTGTTTGGTTCCAGCTCTTCAGGGATGGAAGAAAGCTATTCAGTCCATCTTCAGGGAACATTGGCAGCAGTCGGACATGCCGTATTTTCTGGAATGACTCTAGTCATCCTAAGAAAAATGGGAAAATCTGTGGACTACTTTTTGAGCATTTGGTATTATGTAATAACTGGCCTCCTTGAAAGCACCATCGTCCTCTTTATATTAGGAGAATGGAGTCTGCCTTACTGTGGGTTGGACAGGCTCTATCTCATACTAATTGGCGGAGTCGGTTTGGCGGCTCAGGTATTTCTCACAAAAGGACTTCAAATAGAAAAAGCAGGGCCAGTAGCAGTAATGAGGGCAATGGATGTAGTCTTTGCTTTTATCTTCCAGATTATTTTCTTTAATCAGGTGCCATCATGGTGGACGGTGGGTGGTGCTATCTGCCTATTAGCCAGTAGTATGGGAGCAGCCATTCATAGATGGTACCAGAGTTCCAAATGAAGCATCGTTGCTGCAATACGTATTTTTTTCAAGTATACCCTCACTCAATTCAGCCACACTACACATGCATACACACCTGGGAAACCTGCATTTACTTTGATTATATTTAATAAATTTCATAAAGTGCCATTGTTGAATATGGTATGTCTTTAATTAGCTAAGAATAGCTAGTCTATTTGGGCTAGCAATTTTGTGGGGTAGCTTTTGTTTCGGTTTTCATTTGTTTCTTCCTGGGGTGGCATTGGTGAGAGGAGAGCACAGTGTTTGAAGGAAAACCAAAAATTTTTATGACTCTAGTAATTTTTTAAATGTCTTTTTGGTACCGATGGGATATGGGTAGGAGGAAATTTTAGATATTCTTTTAACATAGTAAAGCCTAAGAATCTTATTGATAATGCTGCTATAATTAGTATTATGTTGATAATTCATCTGCAACATAATTCCATTTAGGAGGCCAAAGCTGAAACTTGGGATAGGTGCCTACTTAATGCTGTTAATAATACAAAAGAATTGGCCTTATTTTCAAGGATTTTATAAATGATTATCAGACTTTTAACTCATACTTGTGCCTTTTCATTTTAATGCTGGAATTTTTATTATGTAACCTATAAAAAAAAGTTTTTAAATCGCCAAATTTGGCTAGTAATTTTCTGTTTCAGTGGTATTAGCAACTGTAGTTATCATTCTATAATTTTAATTGTCCTCTGTTTTTTTGAAACTGCACTAATGTTATTTTTTCTTAACATTCCAAGATTTCAGATCTTTGAATCACAAGGAGAAATCTTGGCATGACCAGTGTGCACATTTCCATCCTGAAGTGTTTTCTCTTCACTAGAAATGTGATTTTTCTATAAATTCTCTTTGAATTTATAGTGTGATGCCAAATAAAATTTTCTCAGGATCTTATTAGGTTGAACCATATGAAATTGCCACAATTTTACCATTTTAATTTACAAAAACCATAGTTTCATATGTTTCACCCTAATAGATACCTCCCTTACCCTCTAAATCAGGTACTTAGAGGACTTTGGACTATGTTTTAAAAATAATTTTTAAAGTACAAGACTGCTATTAAAATTTTTATTGTTATGAAATTATATGTAATAATGCTTGGTGTTATACATTAAATGTAAAAACCTGTGAATTCATGTTTGATTGACTTTTATAGTTTCTTATAGAAAAAAAGTCACTGTTAAATTCTGTTATATCAGCATGATGTTAAATGTCAGTGCTGCACCATGATACTAACATCATGAATTCAAACAACACATTTTATATCTGGAACTTCATCAGGCCAACACTCTGCAGATAAGAGAGAACTGAATATCTAGGAAAGCTTGGAAGGTTAGTCGTGACATAGGGAGTACATGCAAATGGTTCTTTGTCACAAAGACCCTTTACTGGTGAGGCTGTGATGGCCTCCAACTCTCTTACTGTGCCAGACATTGCATCAATTATTATCTTAAGCCTGCAGAGTTGAAAGGTTCTAGGCTCTTTCCCACCTCCCTGTCACAATTTTTCCAAAGCAAAGAGGAACTTGGCATTTGCGATTTCTGCCTTGGTGAGAAAGAATCTTTTCCAGTAGTTCCAAGGGGGAAGTTTTGGCTTGCTGATTTTATTAAATGCTTTCCACCTTACAAATCCAAATGAAGTCTATTTAGGTGAGTCATCTCTGGCATTATTTAACCTAATTTAGGATAATGGAATGTAGATTTGCAAAAGCATCATTCTGCATATAACTTAGATAATTATAGAATCAGAGCATTTTCAAACTCAAAAGTATTTTAGAAATTGTGTTGTAGGAGCCATACTCCCTAGGTAGGGTTGATAGGAGGAGACCTGCCTGAGTTGGATTTCCATGGCCATCTTCCCTCCCTTAGTTCCATGATAAAGTATGGAAAGTAAACCACTACTTGAGCTACCTAAGGTGAATTAACTTTCAGGGAGCCCTCTCCCAATTCTTTACCTTGCACAATGAAAAAACATTTGGGACCTTGAAAGTTAAATCCCTTTGGGCCTGTACACTAAACATACATTTAATTTCGTGGTTTAAATACTTGAATGTCACAATATATGACTGAGGTTGGAGAAAATGTTTCTTCTCTCAACTCTTACAGGGTATGATTCTTAAACACTTGTAATGTCCAAGGTGCATACAAGGATATGTTTTGTAACAATTATGGGTGTGTGTATTTTGCAAAGATTGTAGTTTCTATATCTTGAAAAGTAAAATATTTTCATAAATTCTTTTTATTTAATAAGTACTAATAAAATAATATGAAAGGCAGTTATATGCTGGTTTTTATGATTATAACAAATGTCTTATCAAATATAATTTATTCCCCTTTCCACGGAGTGTTTCAGAATTTATTTTCTTTAGGAGACTGACCTCTAGCCATTCAACTGTGATGTAATCTCAAGGTTTAAACTGTTTATCAGTCCCTTTTATACCATCACATCAAATCGAACCTAATATTCTGTTCCAGTGAGGCCTTCATTCTTCTAGCCCCTCAGAGTTTGGAGCAGCTTTGAACTGTGTACTTTTTGTTCCCATAGCTAATCTGTTACTAAATCCTAGAGTGTCTGTCTTACTGTCTGTGAATTCATTCTTTCCTCACCGTTTCCACTGCTGCCTTCTTAGTCTAAGACTTATCACCTCACACCTGTATTACCACAACAGTATCTATCTTTGTGGAGTTACCTGCTTCTAGACTCACTCTTTCACTCTGATTTTTGTCTCAGTGCCAGATTAATCTTCCCAGAGCTCTGCTCTCATTGCTACTCTGGTTTTCATAAAACTGCAGTGATGCCTGTTACACACCACATCGCATCAAGATGATCCATCTGGCTCTGTTCCTACTTCTCCTGCCTGATTCCCACCTCCCAAAACAAATCTGATACTCGGATCAGTCTCTCCAACTCCCACATTTGCCAATAGAGTCCTTCCTCTGTTTCCCTTGCCATCCTCTTATTTGCCCCCTAAGGCCTGTTGGCCGCCAATGGCTCAGCTTTAGCTTTTGTTTTTTCCAGTCTCCAGCTTCTCCCACCCACACAATCCACGATGGAAGAGTGGATAAAGCATTGGATTAGGAGCCTGAAGATCTGGGGTGGTTTTACCACTTCCCAGTTGGGCAAGTCACTTAATGTACCAGAGCCAAATTTTTTTAATTGTTAAATAGAATCATATTACTTGCCTAATCCATCTCATAGATGAGTGCCATAGAAGGACTTGTAGACCATAAAGAAAGACAAAAGCATTACCTATTGAACTGTGGTCAATGCCGTAGAATTAAGTATTCACTCTCCTCAAGATGATGCCTACCCCAGGGTCCTTACTCTTGAGCAGCCACACCAGGAACTGTAGGAACACATCTTTCAGAATGTAAACTCCATTTGGCCCCCTCCTGATAGCACAGAATTCTCTTGTTGGACAGCTTTCATTTCTTGGCTGATCCTAAGTGGGGCTGCCAAGGGTCACCAGTCCCTTTCTCTTAATGCACAGCTGTTGCCAGTTTCCAGTTCTGGCTCTAGCTCTGGTCTTACGTGGGTGTTACACTTGGCTCTGACTTGGGGAATGGACCTGATTCCCTGTGTGTTTCCCATGCACTATTCTCTGTGCTCGGCATGATTCTTCTAGTCTCTTCTCTGTTCCCCCATAAGCATAATTAGTCTTCTTGAGGGTATTCTAGTGGGAGGAGAGCCAGATGTCCTTGATGATATCTTGGCCTCTGATCTAGGTTTTATATGAATCTAGGTTAGTAGTGGTCATTAGAATTTGTTTATTAGGGTATAGGCTGGACATATGAAGCCTGGATACTACCCCAAGCACACTTTTCTGTGGTCCCGTTGGTGCCTTATGTCAAATCTAATACAGCTATCATATTCACCTAGTATGCTGCAAGATGCTTCATCAGGGATGCTCTGATCCACAAAGACAGATCCAAGGTTTAGCCTATTCGAACACTAAGTTTGGAGCTGGACGTGGAGAACCAATTCACAGCCCTTGAACCTTGGCACTGCCCTTCATCTCCCGGAAATTGGGAGGTGGGGCTTTATAGCGGGAGGGTAAGGAGCAGACGTATCTGGTATCAAGGTAGGGCAGGAAACGCACCACAGAAACCCAGTATACAGGCAAAGGTTCCACTGGGTTCAGGAATTAATCACCACTAGGGCAAAGAGCTGAGGTTTTTCTAGTAAACTTCTGTGACTCTAGCAACTATCTGTGATTAATATCAGCAAGCCTAACCATCAAGGAAAAAAGTAATCCAGATTCGTGATAGTTGCCAGGATGTGGTCAGGAAAACACAAAACCACATTTGATTCTCCACTCTCACTACTTCACTTGACCAGCTTTAAACAAAAACAAAAACAAAAACACATTTGAGCGGAAGTAGACTTGGGCTAGAGAAAATGTGTTCAGGTGAATAGCATACCATCAAGGTACCGTGCCATGGTCAAGAACACCATAGTGCATCAGATGTAGGCTGCTGAAGGGCCAAGGCCAGAGGGGTGCACTGCTGGCCAGGAGGCCTGTACCTGAGGATATAAATACCTGGTCATTCTTACAGGTGTTCCAAGTATACTTGACCATGATTTGAAGATTAAGCTCTATGTGCCAAAAACATAACCAGAGAGATAGAAACTAATAATGTAACTGTATTTGGGTTAGCAAGTGTTAATGTTAGAATTGAATTCAAAGCAATAGCCTAATTCAGAATGGACTAACCTTTTCTCTCTTGTGCTGCTCCCCCTTGGAACCTAGCCACACTGCTTTGAGGAAGCCTGGGCCACATGGAGAGGCCCACATGGAGAGGAACTGAGGTCCCCAGCCCTCGGCCCCATCTGCACTCCCAGCCGACAGCCAGCACCAGCTTCCCAGCCACGTGAGTGTTCACGCTGGGAACGGATCCTCCAAGCCTCAGGTGAGCTGCCCCAGCCCATGCTGTAGGGGGCAGAAGCAAGCCTTCCCCCCAACATCCTGAGCTCTGCTCAAAGTGCAGATTTGTGAGAAAAACAAAACAATGTTGTTTTTAAGCCACTAAAAAGTAAATAAAAAATATAGAAGATATAACTGTCTTGAGTATGTATGTAGCAAATTACACATGATCACAATTACATAAAGCAAAACACTTCAAACATTACAAAAATCAACAAACAGTAGTACATTTTCAAGGGCTTCTCTCTGCCCATGACAGATAAAGTTGGCAAAAATTAAATGTATAGGGGATAAAAATTAAAAATAGAATAAGGTTAATCTAAACCAACTGTTCTCAAAGTGTGGTTTAGAGACCTCTAGGAGTCCTAACACCATTTCAGGTATTCCCAATGTCAAAACTATTTTAATAATAATATGAAAGATGTCATTAGATTATTTCATGCTCATTCTCTCATGAGTTGACAGTGTTTTCCAGAGGCTACAAGATGTGATATTGCAACAGCTTGAATGCCGAAGCAGATAGGAGAATCCAGCTGTGACCCATTAAGCCAGATTTGCAACAATATAAAACATTTCCATTCTTCTCACTAAGTTGTTGGGAAAATAGTTATTTTCATAAAAATGTTATTTATGTTAACATATAATGGAATTATTTTTTAAATAAAGTTTTTGAAAATTCAGCTTTGCTTTTAACTATGTCAAATATCTATATAACTCACATAAACAAAAGCTCTTTGGGGTCTTCAATAATGTTTAAGAGGCCAAGCATGGTACTTTGGGAGGCCAAGGCAGGAGGATCTCTTGAGGCCAACAGTTTGAGAACAGCCTGGGCAACACAGTAAGACCCCATCTCTACAAAAAATAAGAAAAAAATTAGCTAGGCAATAGATATATTAAAAATATGTATTAACAGATGTATTTATTGAATTTGAAACCTTAAAAAATAAAGATTAAGCCTATCTACTGACTTCTTCATGATTTTATGATAGTCTGAAACACAGCTAAATAACAGTTTATAAATTAGAAACATCTTTAATGTGGTGCTCCAGTTTAGAACTGTGAAGTGAAACAACTCTAAATCTGTATAAGAGTCCCAAATTATCTACCCCAAAGAGCAGAGGAACAATGAGCACTCTAATTGGCCCATGGCCATAGGGCCTTAGAAAGTTGTCTCTGTTACTTCCTGTTTATATGCTTTTATTCCTTTACATACACATTTTGGAAAAGCCAGAAGACTTTGATCTTTGCAGCATGCGTGCATTGGTACAACTTCTATGAAGGGCAATTTGGCAGCACCTATCAAATTTACAAATGCACACACCTTTTCACCCAGAAATTCCTTTTCAGGAATTTATCTTATGGATATACTTGCTTATGTGCAAAATGACATGTTCAAAATTATTCATTTCAGTCTTATTTGAAATAGCAAAAAACCATACCTGGCCTGATTGTCCCTCAATAGGGTCTGACTAAGTAGTCATGGTACATACAAAAAATAAAATATAAAGCAATTAAAAAATAAATTAAGGAAGATCAAGGAAGCTTTCCATGCATGCATATGGAATAATCTCCAAGACTGTTAGGTGAAAATACATGGTAAAGTATGTGCTTATTTGTATAAAAGGGGGTAGACAGAATATTCCAGGAGGATGCACGAGAAACTGTTAACACTGGTTGCCTTTGGCAGCTGAAGAGTGAGGGGAGAGACCTTTCCCGAATCTCCTTTTATACCTTCTGATGTTTGAGCCATGTGGATATATAACCTGTTCAAAAAATAAAATAAAAAATAAAATTGGAACCAAAACTGAAACATGACTTGATAAGGGAGAAAGAAAAGGAGCAAAGGAGAGAGAGAAAGATACAAGGACAGAGATGTGTACATACGTACACAGAGAGAGGTTTCCTGCTTTAATCTGGGCCATCACCCTGGCTCACCTTACTGACTTCTGTTGTCTCTTTTGTCTCATCTGGTCTACAGACCATACACAAACTCCCATATGCTCCATGATTGAAGAAAATTTTTTAAAAAACCTTAATTTTAGCTCCTTAATAGAAATATATCCTCCAAAATTCCAGAAAGCATTGCCTGGCCCTGATTCAAATGTCTGCCTTTCCACAGAATGAAAACAATTTTTACCTGGAAAGGACACTAACACTTATTGAATAAGTCCTATCCAGGCCAGGAGCTCTTTTTCTTTTTTTTTTTTTTTTTTTTTTACATTAAAAAAACGTATCAATAGATTTAGGGGATACAGTGGTTTTTTTATTATGAGAGGGTAGATTGCCTTGGACTTCACTCCAAAGGTTGTAGATCAGGAGAGGGCCTAAACGAAGCTCAGAAGAATGTCACCAACCCTAGCAGTGAGGTGTGCGGCCAAACCAGCCGTACTTTGTGAAGGCAAGAGGCATCTAACTCATTAATTAGAAAAGTAGAAAGAGGTGCTAATAAATTTCCTCAGCCAAAATATTCTTTGAAAAGCAACGGTGACATGATGAACAAGGTGAAAACAACAGGAAAGCTACATTATCCAGAAAGAGATGAGTTTGAAACTTGACAAACGGTAGAGTTGGCAATATAAAAATAATCATAAACTTGGCAGATAAATATGTGCTTTTAATAAAGTGAGTGGAGGTGGGTGCCACAGGTCCCACCTGTAAGGTTGCCCTTGGGAGGTGGAGGAACTGGAGCCTGGAGCCAGGTCAGGGCTAACCAGATAGACCATGGGGAGGCGGGGCGGGGGGGAGTGAGCTCATGCAAGACCCAGGGTCACAGTGGAGGAAATGGGATGTGCCACCACCCACAGGGTTGGAACATCCCTCTCTGGAGGGCTTTGCATGGAATACCAAGGGGAGACACAGCTGTGTAAGTGCTCAGCTAGCACTAACCCCAAAACCTAGAGTCCGTATAAACATGTTGACAGTCCTCAATGAAATGAGAACACCATGCTAAATTTATTTAGTGTTTACATTATTCCTTTTCTGTTATTTAGTGTTTAACCTTATTTATGAAATAATGATAAAAATGGACAGCCATTATTTGGGTGGCTTTGTATGTATGTGTGTGTGTGTGTTTTTCAATGTCTTCACTCAAAAAATATAAAAGTTAACAACTGTATATTGGTCCTCCAGTTTGGTTATTTTAAAAAAGTTTTAGTGGCATATAAAATTAAAAAAAAAAACTGCTTAAGATCCCATTTGTTTCTCCTGGTATAATTTCAACTACTTGCTCAACCCTAGCTCTAGCCCCTTAGCATATAAATATACTCAAATTTCTTCCGATTAAACTAAATCAAACAAAACCTTCCTTAAACTCCCCTCCCTTCCTCTCTAGGTACACCCGAGAATTTGTTTCTTCTTCTTTATTAACCGTGCTTGCTTCACTCCACTGTTGTTTTTTCCCCCAATGTTTTACACTGGCAATTTAATATTAAACAACTGTGTAATGGTTTTTCCACCCAAGTAAAGATGAATTAAAATCTGTTATTCAGTTTTAATGTTTTCCCTTCTGGTTGAATCACTATTAAAACAGTCTTGCTTTCTTCCTATTTAATCCCCTTGGGAGGGCGCAGTATTTCAACTTCATTATGTGTTAAATGGGCCTTTGTTGGCTACCTTGGGAACAAAGCCAAGTTTATATGCTTCTGTGTAAGAGAAAAGCTCTGTTCCAAACTGGCTTACAAATAAACTTTGCTTTTACTTTTTTTTAACTTTTTATTTGACATAATTTCAGAATTATGGAAACACTGTAAGAATTACATAAGGAATTCCCATTCTCTTTCACCCAGATTCCCCAAGAGTTAATATTTGAGAGTAGATTGAAAACATGTTGTCATTTACCCCTGTATCAGTCAGGCTTCTCCAGAGAAACAAAACGTGTGTGTGTGTGTGTGTGTGTGTGTGTGTGTGTAAGAGAGAGAGAGAGAGAGAGAGAGAAGAAGGGAGAGGAGGAGGAGGAGAAAGAGGAAGGCAGACTTATGTACTGTATTTTATGGAATTGGCTTATGGGATTGTGGGGACTGGCAGGTCGGGAATTCATGGGGCAAGCTGAAAATTCAGGTAGAAGTTAATGTTGCAGTCAGACAGTAGGCTGGAAATTCAAGCAGGGTTTCTATGTTGCAGTCTTCAGGAGAATTCCTTCTTCTTCAGGAAACCTCAGTCTTTGTTCTTAAAGCCTTCAACTGATTGGATGAGGCCCACCAACATTATGGAGGTAATCTGCTTTAGTCAAAGTCTACTGAGTTAAATGTTAATCACATCTGAAAAAAAAAAACAACCTATCTAGCAACATCTAGACTGGTGTTTGACCAAACTGGGTGTCATAGCCTAGCTGTGTTGACACATAAAATTAACTATCACACTCTTAAAATTCTGCAGTGTATATATCCTTTAGAAGGACATTCTCTTTAAAAGCCTCTAATTAAGGAAATTAAAAAGTTGGCAATTTTCTGATGGATTCCCCCATCTTTTTGGAATTTGGTCTTCCAGATCCCAATGGCTGAAGATTCTACTCTTTCTCATCTGCTCTGGGAACTTGTTTTTCTGATTTCTCAAACTCTTCCTTTCTACTGACCCCGCTTCTACTTACAAATGGGTTCAGGTCTCTCCCATCTTCAAACCAAGCAAAATCAAACAAACTCTTCTCTAACTCCAAAATTTCCCTTTTGTTGTCATCCTAATTTTTTCCATCAAACCTAGGTTTCTAGAGACCCACACCTGTCTCGTCTTCCTCCTCTCTCATTCACCCCTCCAAGTGTATTAGACGCTATTGGCTCCTTACCCAAGTCCATCTTCCTCCCTTTTTCTTGTTTGAATCGCCCCCATGTGGTTTAAGTTCTCAAGCTATGTGCTGAGGGAAGGTGATCCCAGCCCCATGTGATGGGAGGGGCTCAGGTTAAGGTGAATTTCAATTAGTTTCTAAATCATCAATGGTAATGGCAACCAATTCTGGCCAAGGAGGCATGAGAGAAAGTATGCAGCCAACACCTGTGGGAAAGAATTCCTCCTTCTCACAATGAGGCTTCTGATAAGAATGTTTCCTCTGGTGTAAGGAGGTGATGCTTAAGCTGCCCCAGCCTCCCGCAACCATGAGGACATCTAGCCAAAGACACATGACTGATAAAACTCAGTTGCACCAGCAGACATTGTCAACATTTGGCAAGCTAGCAACCAGTTAATTAGAGAATTATAGAGTCATTTCTCCTCCAGAATTCAAGGTAATTAAACATCTATTATTAAAAAACTTTATTTTTCAATTCTAAAAAATCTTCTTCACTAATATTATAAAAACATTATTTCTTACTTATTTCTTCCTGCTTTTTTCTTCTTTGCAAATGCACAGTATTTCAGTTACGTTGTGTAAAATGACCTACTGATGGATACCTTGAGAATTTAACCACTGAATACCGGGTTATAAGTAAAATAAAATTCTAAGTGAGCATATAAATTAATTTTGAAATAATAATTCATTTGCGAGCTGAAATGCCCTGGAATTCATCAGTCAATGGCAATGCTTATTTAGTCATGGCTCCCAACCATTCAATTTAATATGAGTTACTCTAATACAATATCTTTGTAAGCTTCTGTGTACTTTCTTAAATATGGTCCTTTTAAGAGGCTGCCCAGTAGCTTGGTATATGACTTTTCAGCAAAGATAACAGTAGTATTTCAAACGGAAAAGCTTTTAAGATTCGGAAATTGTTAATAGGAAAGTGATTTTAATGAAGTGGTTTAGTAGTTCTCATTATCAAAGAATGTTGGTCTGGACGTCTGCCTGGACTACACTTAGGGAAAAAAAGAATTGTTACAAAATAACTTTGAGGCTAGGTGCTGATGACTTCCATGGTGTAGAACTCCATTTTGCCAGTAGATGTCGCTATAGTCAGACATTATTTTAGAAAATCAAAAAGAAAAAAGGTGACCTCACTGGAGTTTAAAGGATCTGAGGGGAAAAGCAAACAAGCTCTTTTACATCTAAACACATGCTTTTCTTTTTAAGAAAACACAAGAGGCCCTAACAAATGTTTACTGAGTGAATTAATGAACAATCAATGTGTATTAATGATTCTGCCTTGAAATCTTTGTGATCGAGTTACATTCTGAGACGAGTCAGAGGAAAAGCTTTAGAGTCAGCAGAATAAAAATGGTCTCTAAGAGGTGAGCAGACAAGTGTAGAAGGAAACAACTCTGTCTAGAGCCCACTTTTGAGAAGGAGCATGAGGATTCCAGCGCCTCAACTGCACAGACATGAAACACAGTCTACCCCATGCCAGGCACTGAGCTTGGCTCTACTGGAAACAGAGAAGGAGTCATGCGGAAGAGAAGCGGAGGCCAAGTGTTCTGGCCTCCATCATGAAACTGGGGAGGGCCGGGATTTCCTGGCACCAGGATAGACACAAGTTCTAAAATCAGGGTGAAGGGTCTGAGAAACAATTCCCACCAGCTCTCTTTCAATACCCACTTTCCTTTTTCTAAAACTGAAGTGTGATGCAGTGAATTTCTTCGGCATGTGAAAAAATATTTAAAAAAACCAAAACCCTGAGGTTTGCCTGAATATGACATAAAGAGATTAGGAAAACAGTTTGCAAACTTGGCAAATTAGAGCATGTTTCTTTCTCTATTGCATCTGAAAAGGCCTACTAGAGAAATCCTGAAATATAACCCAAAGGCAAGCTTGCTTTCTTAAAGATGCATCATAAGCCATTTTCTTTCCTTGAGTGAAAACGTGAAAACTTCCTTGAGAGGTCTGATATGCTGATTATATATGACAATGTGTATTATAGCTATTTTGAGTACTTATTAAGTGGCGCCTTCTGTGCCAAGTCCTTTCTCTGATTTAATCCTCCCAAGAGCTCTATGAGGCAGGAATTTTTATTATCCTCCTTTTTAGAGATGAAGCATCTGAGGAATGGGTGCTGGTGGGAAGTTCAATAGCTTGTCCAAGAGCTAATGAGTGGTGGGACCAGGTACAAAACTAGCCTGTAGGGGGCACTCTGCGGTGCCCCTTTCTTGGTTCATTATTCCAAGGCACTGGCTCTAGTTAAGGGTCTGACTACCAATAAAATCTAGGATCCATGTTGTTTAAGTTGATTTTGCCTCAATCATTCGCTTTTTTTTTTTTTCAATTTTTTTTTTCTTTTTTTGTAGAGATGAAGACTCACTATGTTGCCCAGGTTGGTCTCAAACTTCTGTCCTCAAGTGATCCTCCTGCTTCAGCCTCCCAAAGTGCTAGGATTACAGGTGTGAGCTATGACGGCTGGTGATTTTTAATATCTTAATTAGTGAAGCATTCCTATGAACAAGGAATTTGGCTTTGGGCTCAGAGAAGGGGAATATAAAGACAAAAAGCTGGCTATCCTAAAAGCATGTATAATTGATGGGAGTAGACACGGGGACATTTGAAGATGGGAGGAGCTTGGACAAGGAAGGTCACCCAGCGCCTGTCTTCCCCATACAGCTTAGGAGCCTCCGTAGAAAGTGGAAACGATTTGGAACAGCTGCTGTAAGGAATGTGCGAGGTTAAATAATATGTCTGGAGAAGTGAGGGGTATTTCAGGATCCTTCTTTCCACCCCTCGGAATTAATGGAGCTTATTTTCTCAGATTTTCCAAAATAAAGTTTACCTCTGGCTAGAGCTCAAGCTTGAAGAATTTCAGTATGGAATTTAATCTTGTCTCTTGAAAAACTGTCAGCCCTTAAAATTTTTTATCATTGAAGAGGAGGCTAAAATGCTTACTTGACAATGACTGCTGATTATTCAATTTTATTTTTCTTAATGTCACCCTGTTTCTGAAATAAGGAAGCAACCAAGTGAGAAATGTTTTCAAAACCACAATTTGGGAGTCTCTCTGAACATGTTCGGGGGGGGGGGGCGCCCGATTTAAAAAAAAAATGAAAACACTACAAGTTGAACTTCAAGACAAATCTATAATTAGGGACATCTGTGTTCATTAGTATCACTGGGTACATGGGTTATATTGCCCTAACTCTTGCATTTTGAACAGTGTCATCTGCCTGCTCTTAGTTTCTTCGTAAATATGCAGACATTTTCTGGCTCCACCAGCATGTTTTCATTTCTGCCTCCATTCCACTTAAAATATTTTGTTAAATTATCTCATTGCATTTTATGTTTAGAAATCCTCCCTTTAAGACATTCCATCTTTCCTCTAGTGAGGGAGGTCAATTCGGTTGAGTGTTAATTACTAATGGAATTTCTTCAGACTCAAATCTGCCCCCATTCACTTTGCCAGGGAACAGGTAGAAAATATTACTCTGGAGAAATTGCAAGATAAATACCTCTAAATCAAAGGCTTAGTAACCAAGTCTACAACCAGTATAATATTTTTCCAGAATGGCTATCAGAAACTGTATAAATTCATTATTAAAGTCCTAAACAAGGGGAAAAACTCTCCTAAACAGAAAACACAAATGGCTAATAAACATATAAAAAAAATTCAACTTTACTATAAATAAAGGTAAAATAATGGAACAATGAGTTCTTTTCACTTTACATCAGTGTTTGGGGTTTGTTTTTATAAAAATAATACTTAATATTGGTAAGAGGGTTCAAATTGCAGGTGGCAATGTTACCGAAAGTTTGGCACTTGTCTCCAAAGCAGTATCAGAAGAAAGAGGACAAGTGACTTGAGGAGAAGGAAAGAGAAGTTTATTAATTTGCCAGCAAATAAGGAGAATGGCAGACTCTCGTCTTAAAGTACCATTGTCCTATCTATACGCAGAAATACAGAGCTTTTTAAATGAGTTTTCAGCCTGGGGCTATTGCTGTGTAACTATAGTTGATGGTCCTGATTGACTCCATCTCCAGCAAAGACAACCTCGTGACTTCTGCTCAGACAATTTCGTTGAGCCATCTCCTGTGGTACAAAGAACAAAGAACACTCCCCTGCCCCTCTGATTACTGGACTCAGGCAGGGATGCAGGTCTTAATTCCCAAAGATTAGGGGGGTTGGTTAAAGAGACAGTTCATAAAATATTTTACTCTTTTTCAGGCTGTTTCCTCCGTGACATATTCCCCACTGTCAATTTTATCCTTCCATATCTATGGGAAGAGGGGTGACAGAATCATTGAGCTACTTCCTGCTAAATTGGTGCAATGTTTTAGATGGAAGTTTTATACTTATTCATCCTGTTACAAAGCTTTGGCAGTAGGTTTACAAAAATAAAGAATACAACAGATGACCAGGTGAAAAAGGGCATAAGCAACAACTACAACTGTGAAGATTGACAAGGTGAAATGGAGGATACCTGATAAGAGAGATTTTACCCCACTTGGTTTCTAAGACACCAGTAGGATTGTGGTCCTTACTACTGTCACCTTGCACACAGTGTCTGACACAGGGCTTGGTAAGAAGAAACATGGGACCTCTGAGTGTGGAGCTATTAGTTGCACCCTGTAGGTGATCCCAGAGACCGGCTTCTGCAAATTCAGAAATCATATACAGGAATACTTACACCGAATGCAGTTTAAGATGACAAACCCAGCAGCGAGACAGATCAAAAGAGGTGATAGCCTGGGGAAATCCTCACTAAGAAGTTGTCTCTCCATCCTATAAACAGAACAAATAACCAAAGAAAAGTTAGCAAAAATATCAACATTTTCATTTATCTTTCTTCTTAAACAGATATTTTAGATCACCTAAAGCAGTGGTCCTCAATGTTTTGGGCACCAAGGACCAGCTTCATGGAAGACAATTTTTCCACGGACTGGGGCTGAGGCGGTGGGGGGAGGGGGTTGGCAGAGCTCAGGCAGTGATGTGAGTGATAGGGAGCAGCTGTAAGTAGAGATGAAGCTTCGCTCACTTGCCTGCTATTTCCCTCTTGCTGTGTGGCCCCACAGTTCCTAAGTTTCATGGAAGATAATTTTTCCATGGATTAGGGGGGTGTGGCAGAGCTCTCCAGCCTAGTCCCTAACAGGCCACTGGTCCATGGCCTGGGGGTTGGGGACCTTAGGCCTAAAGGCTGGCCCATCCACTGGGCTTGGGTCCTCTTCTTCCATGGGACACCTCTTCACTCTGGTATGATGGACCCAAGGTTTTTATTCCTGACAATTTTAATGAAGTATGAGTTGTTAGAGGTACTTCTTAGGGTCCCTTCAACTTCTCTGCCAGTCGTTGTTCAGATCACCCAGTCTTCTCGTTTAAAGGGGTGGAGGGGTGCCTCCAATTGGGGCAAGGACCTGAAAGAAGAAAACTCATGCATAATGGTTAGTGTTTGACCCACTTGCTTGACATAATTCCTTTCTCTGCTTTCTTTACTCATGGTTATACTACCATACTTAAGTTGGAGTACTAGGAAGGGTCTCCCATAAACTATTTCTTAGGGGCTTAACTTAAGCCTGCTTCTAGGGGCTACCCTTATCCAGAGAAGGGCAAGTGGCAATACCTCTCCCACTTTAGGTGGGTCTCCTGCATCGATTCCAGGACGCATGCAATTTTCATTCTAGGTGTAGGGCTTACTTACTTGCTGGTTACTTCCGATATAAAGGAGGGTCTATTATCACTCTTGTATGGAGAAGGGAGCCTGTGAACACCTTGATGACCTGAGGGATCATTGAGACCAATGTGTTCAGCTCCCTGGAGAAGCAGTTCACCAGGTTCCCACTGGTCCACTCGAAGGAGCTCATGGGCAACCACAGGACATTGAGCAGCAGATCCAGGTGCAGAAGGTGGGAAGTAAAGATTCCATCCCTTCCCCCACCCCCCAGCAATGGATACTGCCATGAAGCAGCCAAACACAGTGATACCTTGTGAAATGCCCTGGGCTATATAGATGCTCAGACAGACTTTAGTGTGCTCCTGGGTCCTGTTGACAATGGGGTCATCAGTCCAGAGACTGAGCCAATAGTTAGAAGCCAGGGCAGCAATGTGGTTACACAAGAAGAGGAAGATGCTCAGGAAGGAGATAAACAGTCTGACGGCCTTCATGTAGTCCCAGGGCTCGGACAGCTTGACCTTCCCTGTCTGAGCCTTGTCTGCCTCCATCAGCTTCCACGTCTCTTCCTTCTTGGCCCTGGCTTTCTGTAGCTTGGCCGTGCTTTTGTGGTGCTTGCTGACATCCCCGCTATAGGAGGAGGAGTTGCTGAGCTGTCTCTGTTGCTGCCTGCCCATGGTGTCCATTACCAATATGACATTCTCCATCTGCTTGGCCCCTTTCCCTGGACTGCTGACACCTGTCATCCCGTCATCCTCTGAGGCCTGTTCCTGCTCTATGCTGGCGTACGTACACAGGAACTTGGCAAAGGCCCTGTCCCGGGCCAGCAGTTCCTGGCAGAAGCCCATCTCAGAGTGAGTTCCTTCAGAAGGATTCTGGTAACTTCACATGCTCCCTCCGTTTGGGTAGGATAAGCCTCTACCCAGCCTGAAAAGGTACCTACTAATACAGGTTTAAAGGGTGGGTCCCCACATGTTGGGCTCCCTGTGCAGCAGGTTACTTTTCTATCTTTGGATTGTTTCAAGCATATAAATAGTTTGTTGCAAATAGGGTCCTCTTAAATGAGGTCCCACTCAATCCATTAAGGCATCACACCCATGGTGTGTGCATTCATCTAGGTGCCTCATAGGGGCCAACCAAGGCTTCAGGTCAGGAGCCCCTTTCCTTCCAAATGACACCATGAGTATGCACAGCCATAAAAGCACATGTAGAGTCCATATAAATGTTTACCTTTTTCTCTCTGGATAACGGAAGAGCTTTGGCCTAAGCAACCAGCTCAGCTTTCTGGGCTGAAGTCCCAGGTGGCAGGGCCACTGCTTTTAGTACCCATCATTCCGCACCCACCACACATCCAGCCCCTCATTGTCCGTTGTCCATAAGGCTTCTCCCATCAGTGAAAAGACCCCAATCTGCCTATGGCATCAGCTGATCTGATCCATCCTGCTAGAAACAGAAAGTCTCCAGAACCTCTAAACAGTCATGCCGCGAAAGTCTCATTCTCTTCAGCTGGTAACAGGGTGGCAGGATTGAAAGTAGACACAGTCATTAATAACAACTCATAAGTAGCTACCACTGTCCAGAAGGAAGGAGGCCATCATCACAATATCATCCAGTGGCTCTGACAAGTATCCCACTGGCCATGGGATGTCCCCCAGCATTTGTAATAGGACTCCAAGGCTCATTCCTTGTTTTTCATGAATGTAGTATTTAAATTCTTTCTGGGAGTCAGGCAACCCCAAAGCAGGGGGAGTCATAAGACTCTGCTTTTCAAAGGCATTTTGACAGTCTGTGGTACAGATCAGGGGCTCTACATCTATTCCTTTAAGGGAATCATTCAAGGGCTTTGCCATTAGTCCAAAGTTTGGGATCCAGATGCGGTAGAAACCTGTCATGCATAGGAACCCTGGCAGTTGTCACAGGTTCCCTTGCTAATTTGGAATCCCAGATAAGTAACCTGCTGTTTGCAAATCAGTCTGTTAGCAAATCTGCAGGTTCCACAAGTTACCCACTAAGTCCTCACTAAACCGGGCAAGAGAGCCTTTTTTAAAGCCCTGAGGCAACATAGTCAAGCAGCACCAAGAAGCCGTCCTAGTACCAGGATCCTGCCATTCAAATGCAACTGCATAGTCACTTGTACAATATCATTAATGGCACATAGATCCTGCACGAATCTATACTCATTGGTATGAGGAATTTATAGTGAGGCAGGGGGCCCCAAGCACCCCCTTTTGTCATCTGAGTCCTGGACTTGAAAAAACCATTTGCTCTCCTGGTAGCTTCTTGTTACCTGGAGCCCTTTACAATTTTGGGCAATGTTCTTTCCAATGTCCTCCCTTTTTACAAAAAGCACACTGATCATACATCAATCTGGGGCAACTTTTTCTGCCCTTGCCTTTTGACTGTCTCAAAGGACCCAGCCAGCTGTCCTTGTGCATTCAAGCCGCCTATCTGATATTTCCATAATGGAAATTGCCCTGCCCTGGCCAAATTGAGTTGCCTACTAGGTCTTAGAAGGAAAGACCATTTCCAGCCCTGAGTCATAACCTAGTGGGTGTGATTGAAGAATTAATTCCAGCTGCACCCTCCCTGGCCCCTCTCATGGTGCCAAGATGGGAACTCTGGGCAAGAGCTGGGGCATTCCCATGGATTGCCCCAGCTGCAGCAGGCATTGCAGCCATCCCCAGGGAGCCTGGTGAGTGATAGTGTCTCCCACTGCATCACATGAATGCCCCAGGGGGGAGGTGGTTGGGTGGTAGCCATTCCCCTGACCCCTGTTTCTCCCTCACCACGTGCCACTGGGCAGTGGGCTGCATATGCTGGTTTCCCCTCCTGCCAGGTCTGCCCCCAGGGCCACAGTCTCATGTGGTGCTTTGCTTCAGCTGGCACCCAGCAGCCAACCCAGAACTGGTATGGACCAGAGGAATCCTAGTATCCAACTAAAATAAAACATTGCAAAGACCTGTGGCAGTCAGGGCAATGGGGCCCCAGAAATGCAAGCTCAAGTGCAGTTGAGCTCCAGGTGCCTTCCTCAGCAGGTGGGGAGCTGGTAGTGGCAAGGGAGCAGGTTCATGAGATTCTACCTGGTTAATCCCGCCCCAGTTTTATCACCTGGCCTTTCAGCCTCCTTGTTATGCAGTTGCATGAAAGATTGTATATATGGAGTCAGACCTTTGACAAAACAATTCCAGTTATAAGATAGTATAATAATTGAAGGTTTCATTCAACAGCCACTTCTCCTCACACTCCAGCACGTACACTGGATTACAATAATATACCATTCTTTCTTTAGACCTAGGTTCATAGCTGTAAGTTGACCATTCAGCCAAAATTTTTCCCAGGGGACTTTCAGATGGAACAGAAACAGAGCCTACATTAGGACAAAACTCACAAACAACAAACACAAACAGTACCAGGAATTCCCAATGCAAACAATCTCAAATACCAAGGCCTACCAAACAAATGGGAATCACACAAATAGGAACCAAATCATCTCAAACAAGAACTAACATCTAATCCAAAAGGCAGTGAATTCCCCAGGTTCCCAAGTTCCACTCAACTGTGACTTCCACCCCCAAATGGTGCCTCCAAACAAATCCAAACAAAATGTCCTGTCATAGAGCAGGAAGATCTGAAAACCTTTCCCAAATTGGTGGAATCAAGGGTCTTGGCATGCACACTGGGGAACTTACTCAAACGAATGGCCAAGGTATGGTGACATTTCCTAAATCCATTTCCCTTTTCTCAACAAAGTTAAAGCTGGTCAGAGCTGCGTCTAATTTGGAGAAGAGAGACAGGAGTTCCCTGGAGCTAATCAGACTCCCACACCTGCTAGGGTGGTCCCCTCACTCTCTTATCCAAAAAGGTGATGCCCCTACCCATGGCTTGACCCAGGGCTGCTCCCCACCTCTTCCAGCAGTTGCAGGGTGCCATTCCACTGGGCACCGATGGGCCCACCCAGAGACGCCAAATTTTGTTACCTAAAGTTCAGCACTTGTCCCCAAGGCCACATCAGAAGAATGAGGACACGTGGCTTTAGGAGAAGTAAAGAGAAGTTTATTATTTTGCCAGCCAATGAGGAAATGGCAGACTCTTGTCTTAAAGTACCATTGTCCTACATATCAGCAGAAATACAAAACTTTTAAGATGAGTTCTCAGCTTGTGGCTATTGCTGTTTAACTATAGTTGATGGTTCTTACTGACCCCATCTCCAGTGAAAACAATGTCATGACTTCTTTTTTTTTTTTTTTTTTTTTGAGACAGAGTCTCACTCTGTTGCCTGGGCTAAAGTGCTGTGGCATCAGCCTAGCTCACAGCAACCTCAAACTCCTAGGCTTAAGCAATCCTCCTGCCTCAGCCTCCCAAATAGCTGGGACTACAGGCATGTACTACCATGCCTGGCTAATTTTTTTCTATATTTTTAGTTGTTCAGATACTTTCTTTCTATTTTTAGTAGAGATGGGGTCTTGCTCTTGTTCAGGCTGATCTTGAATTCCTGACGTTGAGCAGTCCTCCCACCTTAGCCTTCCAGAGTGCTAGGATTACAGGTGTGAGCCACCACGCCCAGCCACAATGTCATGACTTCTACCTGAACAATTCCATTGAGCCATCTCCTGTGGAATAAAGGACACTGCCCTGTCCCTCTGATTACTGGACTCAGGCAGGGATGCAGGTTTCAATTCCCAAACAGAGTGGGAGCGTGAAAGAAACAACTCATAAAACATTTTACCCTTTTTCAGGCCATTCCCTCTGTTACAGCAATGTTGTTAGGAGTATAAATCTTTTGAAAATAAATATGCCAAACATATCATACCCTGTGGCTCAGTAACTCCATTTCTAGAATTTTTTCCTTTTTAAGAAAAATGAAACACAGAAAACAGCTTTATATGGACAGTCCTATTTATAATTTATAATAATAAAAATGTAAATATTCCCCTATTTAAGTACATTAGGTTAAAAAAGCTACCTTCATGGATTAGAATCTTATGCATCTTTTCACAATTATGTTTATAAAGATAGAATTAAAGGGAAATCATTGTGATATATTAAGTGGAAAAAGCAGAAGAATAAATACAAATACATATAAAGTATATATTATACATAAATACATGTATATACCCCATACATGTCCTGTAAAATGACTAAATGTTCTCTGAGGTCCCATGTATAATCTTATAAAGTGAAGAGAGCCATTAACTTTCTTACCAGCGTATTGTCATCACACAGGTTACCTCTACCTGGAAACTATAAAATGATGCCATTGTCACTATATTAGGTAAGATTCCCCAGAAGCAGAGCCTGAGACAGAGGTCAGTTGGGGTGTGTGTGATTTACAGGAGTATGCTCTTCAGGAAAAGCTTGTGAGAGAAACAGACTAGGGAGGGGGAAGAGATAAGCAAGGATTGATTTCAGGTAAAGTCTAGCCTTGGCCTGGTCCCAAGGGGTGCTGTAGAGCATAAATCATGCCACCACACTGAGGGTGGTTCCCATCCCCAGAGCAATTCAAGGAGGTGGTAAAATCTGTGAGTCATGAACAACTGGGCTCAGTAGCTTGAATTTCCTTGAATGGTGTTTTCCTGGGTAAAATAAGGTGATTGAATTAAATCAACGAAGTGTCCTTAACCTGGTCCTGGGAATCTCTAGGAATCATATTCAAAATTCAGCCTTCCATTCAGTTTTCTGGGCTTAAGGTGCACAACTTTTGTCAGATTCTTTAAGGAGAGGCTGAATCAAGAAGGCTGACTTCTCAGCTTTTTTTCATTCCAGAACAGATTAGGAGTGTGAGAAGAGATTTAGGTCAAAGCAGGAAATTGAAAAGCATGGAACTCTTTGTTCTTGTTTTAGAAATAGAATTGGTTAGAACAAGGATTTTTCAGTCTCACCTTATCCCAACCTCTATTCATATTTAGAAAAATTAAAGGCAAGCTCCCAGGACGCTCACTTTGACGGCTGTTTCTTTTCATCTTCACCACGGCTCTGCAAGGGGTGTTATCCTCATTTCACAGAGGAGGAAGCCGAGGTGCCTGTGGGGTGACTCGTTCAAGATCCCACAGCACCCCCTTGTGGTGTGGATCTAGATGGTCAAGACTTGCTGTGGAAACCGACGGTTTTCAAAGGTCCTGGGAATATTTCTTGAAATATTTTTATTTTTAAAAACATACCCTGTTTTTCTCTTTCAAAAGTGATACTTTAAAATGCAACAAGCAAGACCATGGAGAAAAGGGAACCCTTGTTCATTGTTAGTGGGAATGTAAATTGGTGTGCCACTAAGGAAAACAGTTTGGAGGTGCCTCAGAAAATTAAAAATAAAACTTCCATATGATCCAGAAATCCCACTTCTGGGTGTGTATCCAGAGGAGTTGAAATCAGAATCTCCCATCCAAGTACAAGTCAGACCCCACCGTGATTAGATCCGAGATCCGACCGTGTGCGTTCAGGATGGTACGGCCCTAGACTGAAATCAGAATCTCAAAGACACACCTGCACTCCTGGGATTCCCTGCAGCGTTATTCACAACAATCAAGACATGGAAGCAACCTACATTTCCATCGACAGAAAGATGGATACAAACAATATGGTATATATACATACATACATTCAGCCTTAATAAAGAAGGAAATCCTGAAAACCAGGGTAACTTCACCCCGTCTCTCCGGGCTTACCTGTGGGCCCCAAAGTTGTGTTAACTGCGGCTGGGACTCACTTTGGAAGGCTGTGCTCTGGAGAGCCGGCGGGAACGCTGGGCTAGGAGGGTGCGTCGGTGGTCCTAGGGTGTGGCTGGCACCAAGGCCCCGTGGTGCCGGGAAGGCAGTGGTCAGAGTTCAGCCGTTTAGGCCACGCCTAGGTGTCCGCCCTGCACCTTGGACCACTGCAACGGTTGGTCGGGCATGGGATTTGCATTTCCAGCTTCCTGAGACCGGCATGACACCGTGAGAACTAACGGCTCCACCCTTCCCTAAATGGGTGGCTTCTTGGGTGGCTTCATAAACCTGAGGATCTGGTGGCAGCGCCAAGCAGGGCACCACCCTAGGCCTTGGACACCTACGAGATGGCCGCAGATATGAGAAATGAGTGTTGGACGTGGAAGAATAAAAGTGTTGGGTATCCTGATGATGGCAAATGTCTTCATTTATTTGATTATGGAAGTCTCCAAAAGCAGTAGACAAGAAAAAAATGGGAAGGGGGAAGTAATAATACCCAAAGAGAAGTTCTGGAAGATATCTGACCGCCCAGGCATACTGGAACAAGAACAAGAAAAGCGATCCTGAGTGCGTTGGCCACCCAGACATGGGAAGGGCACGGGTTTTCCAATATAAGCCACCTGAATAATGGTGAACCTGACCAGAGGGTCACGCCAGTCATTACAGGTTTTAACAATCTGCTGGGCAGATTTAAAGACTTTCTGCTGTATTTGAGATGCTGCAACTATTCGCTGCTTATAGATCAGCCTCGTAAGTGTGCAAAGAAACTATTCGTATTGGAGCGATTAAGTCCCTCGCTGCCAGAAGGCAGGCGATCCGGGCACCCTGGGGCTGAGAGGACAACGCGGGAACCAGGGAAGACAACCACCCCGACCTTTCAGATACGCTGAAAATTGAGAGTGGGAAGCACCAAGGCATTCTTACGTGGAGCTTCAGAGACACTTTCTTCAGCTCGTCTCTGAAGGAAGTGCTGTTTCTCAGGGGCGTAAGTACTTCCGGTTGAGAGGCCGGGTTCATCTTCAAGGGCGATGACGATGTGTTTGTGAACACCCATCACATCCTGAATTACTTGAAGAGCTTATCCAAGAACAGCACCAAAGCTTTGTTCATACGTGATGTGATCCACAGTGCGGGACCCCACCGGGATAAGAAACTGAAGTACTACATCCCGGAAGTTGTTTACACCAGGGTCTACCCACCCTATGCGGGGACAGGGGGATTCCTCTATTCCAGCCACCTGGCCCCAGGCTGGACAATGCCACCGACCGGGTCCACCTCTACCCCATCGATGACGTTTATACTGGAATGTGCCATCAGAAACTCGGCCTCGTTCCAGAGAAACACAGAGGCTTAAGGACATTTGATATGGAGGAGAAAAATAAGAATAGCATTTGTTCCTATGTAGATCTGATGTTAGTACACAGTCGAAAACCTCAACAGATGATTGATACTTGGTCTCGGTTGCAAAGTGCTCATTTAAAATGCTAAGATATACATACTAAATTTTGCATAGAAAGGCATATTTTGATTAATCCCATGTTGGGTTCCCACATTTAGGGTAATTTCCATGTTAAACCATCAAAATTGCTTTTATAAGTAGTATCCATTTGAGGGCCTCTAAACCCCTCAATCTGGTACTTTTGTGAAGAAGGAAAGTAGAAAATGATGTTTTATGGATGATAAATGGCAAGACCATGGGTTTTGATCCTTTCTACTGGCTTGTGGTCATTTGTCCCCCTTCTCATCTGAAATCATAAGTTTCTAGAAGTTGACCATTTTTAGTTATTTTTATTTTTCCCTCCTATATGTTAGTATTGCTACTTCACATTATGATGACTGATTTATCTATAATTCGTGTGTTTATAAACTTATTGACTACAAAGAATTTGTTATAAGTGATTCAGTGGTTTTTGTGAAATGGAATTACATTTATTTTCATGAGATTTGTGTGAATTTTTAAAATTGTCCAGAAAATTGACTTCTGTGGAATTTTTCTGCCACCCCAACAGTGTGTTCTTGTGTTAATCTAATTAGTTAATTTTGTAAAATAAGAATCACTATATGATACTCATTTAATTTATCTGTGGTCTTAGGGTCAGAATAAGAAAGAGAGTTTAATTTTTCTTGTATTTGGTTTGCTGGGTGGTATCATAATAATTATCTGATTTTAGCATTTGAAAGTAATGAGTATGATCCCGTAATGGCCAACTGAAGATTGCATTGCCCCTGACAACCATATTGGGCTTGTGAATTTTCAGTGTGGACCAGGAAAGTATATGTAACTTATGACTTGAGTGGAAAGATTGAAGTTCCAGACCTTTCATAAGTGACTTATCAGTTTAAAACTCCAGGATTTATTATTGCCTATTGTCACGTGTTGCTTATACAAGATAATTATACCGAGTAGTGATTGCTTCCTTGTCTCAGTGTAGAAGTGCCTGTGTTTTTATTTATTGTTCAGATCTAAGACCAAAACATTTTCTTAAATATATTTTGTGTAATATTTTATTTATATACAGTGTTGTCGAAATATTTAACTAGAGCATGATATTTTAAATGTTAAGGTGTAATATGTTAAATAAAGTGGTTATTTTTGAATTTAAAAAAAAGAAAGAAGGAAATCCTGCCATTTGTGACAACATGAATGACCATGGAGCACATTATACTAAGTGAAATAAGCCAGACACAAAAAAACAAACACTATATGATACCACTTATATGAGGTATCTAAAATAATCAAACTCATAGAATCAGAGAGTAGAATGGTGGTTGCCAGGGGATGGGGGAAGGGAAGATGGGGAGGGATTGGTCAAAGGGTACAAAGTTTCAGTTATGCAAAATGAATAAGTCCTAAACATCTGTACAAGATTGTGCCTAGAGTTAATAATCCTGTATTGTGTACTTAAAAATTTGCTGAGAGGTTAGATCGTATGTTAAGTGTTCTTATCACAAATAATAATAATAATAAATAAGGGCAAGAGGAAACTTTTGGAGGTGATAGATATGTTTGTGGCATAGATTATGGCGATGGTTTCATATACTTATGTCCAAGCTCATCAAGTTTTATACATAAATATATACAGATTTAACATAAATAAGTCACAGCAACAATCAGAAAGGCCTATATATTCCAAGGACCATAATTATATTGCTCTCTGATCATATTTTAAAACCAAGAGTCTGGATAGGGCACCATCATCTAGAGTTCAGATGCATTTCTTGTACCTTCAATCAGGGATTACATCATTAATAAACTCCCTCATAGTAAAAAAAATTAGCAACACAAAAATGTGTAAAGTATAAATGGAAGATTCAACTCCTCAGTTTACATCCCTAGAATTTTTTTAAACTCTAATCCTATGACAGATTAACATCCCTAGATTTTAAGTAATAGATACACATAAATATGTTTGTTTAATTGATTGATAAATTTTTAGAAAAATGGAATCATACTACACACCCTGTTCTGAAACTTCTGTCTCACTAAACAGTATATCATGTCAGAAAATGAAAACATACCTCAGTCATTTGAAAATAGTAATAAAAACGACCTGTGCATATATGTTAGAGACCACCAATATGTTAATTGGAACCACGAGGTTAAATCATTTTTGTAAACAACGTGGAGTGAGATGTCTCCTGCCATCTTGCAGCAATTATTTGAACTTCCTGTAAACTGATTACGGAGGTTGTGGCTCTGCTCTTTTCAAAAAAATTCAGAAACTTTTCAGAGCTACTCCCATAAAATTGTTCAAATAAGCTGTGGTCCCCAACCACAGTACTGGTCCGTGGCCTGTTAGGAGCCAGGCTACCCTGCAGGAAGTAAGTGGTGGGCAAGCAAAGTTTCATTTGTATTTACAGCTGCTCCTCATGCCTCGCATCACCCCCGAGCTCCTCCTGTTAGATCAGCGGCAGCATTAGATTCTTATGGGAGTGCAAACCCTACTGTAAACTGCACATGCGAGGGATCTAGGTTAGTGCGCTCCTTATGAGAATCTAATGCCTGATGATCTGAGGTGGAGTTGAGGCCGTGATTCTAGGGCTGGGGAGCAGTTGCAAATACAAATTATTCTGAGATTGCCACAAAAGCACTGAACAGTCTGTGTCCATTTCCAACATCATATCTTTGTGAAGCAGGGTTTTCTGCAGTGACAGCAACCAAAATGAGATTACAGAGTAGACTGGACATAAGCAACACACTTCAGGTGTTACTGTCTCCCATCACCCCCAGATGGGACTGTCTAGTTGCAGGAAAACAAGCTCAGGGCTTCCATGGACTCTGCATTATGGTGAGTTGTATAATTATTTCATTATATATTACAATGTAATAATAATAGAAATAAAATGCAAAATAAATGTAATGCACTTGAATCATCCTGAAACCACCCCCACGCACACACTGGGTCTGTGGAAAAATTGTCTTCCAGGAAACTTGTCCCTGGTGCCAAAATGTTGGGGACTGCTGCAAATAGCACACTGTCACAGCCCCAGAGGGCTACCCTCTAGTGAATGTGGGACAAGGTTCAGGTCCATCTATTTTGTGCAGGTGCTCCTCACATCATAATTATAAACTATGCAATAGCAAGAGAACATACAAGCTGCCTTACCATGATTATATAGTATTATATATAATTTTAGCTCTTATAATTTTGCTGGGTAGAGTGAGCAGGGGACCATCAAAAACTAGACAAATGCCCATAGCTGGTCCAAGGAGCGAGACTTGGAAAACAGACCTAGGAAGTCCATCTCTTCCTTGTCACAGCCAGGCACCTGGGATGGTGACAGAATGAACTGGCTATGAATGGTCCAGACCTGGCACTCAGACAGATCCCTTGAGAAGAAAGATAGGAAAGAGTCCACCGGGTAGAAAGCAGGGTTCCCCCAGCCAATCAGCCACATGCAAACTGGGAACAAACCAGGACTCCACTCCTCTTCCCATAGACATACCAGCAGACTTGTGACTTACCTAGCAGGAATTTGGAAGCCGATTAAGGAAATGAAAGCAATCCAAGTTTATTTCATTATGGTCAGATGCCAGCAAAATAAATCTAGCTTATTATTATGTATTTATATCCATGAAGGGAACAACTTGGCATGGATTGTAAGGTATTAATTATAATTTAAACATATTATGACATTCAATGTTTTGCTTCATTATACCTTCATTTATTGACATGCCAACATAACCACAGAAAATTTAAAGTCCCTGTCAGTCCTTCTCCCTGACCTCCTATATTGCTAGGAAAAATGAAAATTAGCTGTGCAGGGAAAAAATTCATTTTCATAAGTAGCTTACGTGATATAGTAAGCATAATGAATACAGAAGAGGAAAGATGACTCTCTGTAAGCAATCAAGCTCTTTGGAGCACCTCTGCCTCACAAAAGCTCTTCTCCCCGCCTCCAAATTATCCTTTCAGACTCACCCGTCTTTAACACATTAATTACCATGTGAGTTGTATTTAACTCACGCTAGTTTGGGGCCCAGGGTTTCATAAAGCATATGTAACTCACACATCTCTTTATCTTGGGAGCTACGTGAACTATTTTTCAAGTTGCATTTAACTCATGCACAGAAAACAATAAAAAATAACAAATTTTTCATTAAATTAGAAAGGATCGTTTTGTTCTCAAAGTTTTTATTCTATTTTAGTAATAAAACACCATGGCCCCAAGGAAGAATTTTTTGTGTGTGTGGCAGTCAATGTGTTAAAGCCTTTCACTTCCCAGTTCGGGTGAGTTTCTTCCCCTTTCTCCTTCTGGAGTGCCCTATTCTTACTTAAATATTAATAACTGTATTATCGATGTGTTGTATTTACTAGTTTAACAGTCTGTCTCCCCAGTGATCACTGAGCTCCCTGAGAGCAAAAGCCTGCAAGAACTGTGGCGTTCGCTATGGTACATCCACACAAAGACGAAGACTATGCTGCAGTGAAAGAACATGGAATCATCAGGCATCAGGGAAATGAAAATCAAATCTACAATGAGATACCATTTTATACCCACTGGGTGGGCTATAATCAAAAGGTTAGATAATAACAAGTGTTGGCAAGAATGTGGAGAAATCAGAACGTTCATACATTGCTGATGGGAGTGTAAACTGGTGCAGCCGCTGTGGAAAACAGTCTGGCAGTTCCTCAAAAGGTTAAATGTAGAGTTGCTATATGATCCAGCTATTCCACTCCTAAGTATATACCCGGGAGAATTAAAAATACAAATCCACACAAAGACTTATACATGAATGTTCATAGCAGCATTATTTATAATAGCCAAAAAGTAGAAACAACAGAGTGTCCAGTTACTAATGAAGGAAGTAATAAAATGTATTACATCTAGATAAGGGAATATTATTTAGCCATCAAAAGAAATGAAGTACTAATACATGTTACAAGACAGATGAACCTTGAAAATACGCTAAGTGAAAGAAGGCAGTGGCAAGGGACGACACATTGTTATGATTTCACTTATATATAAGGCCCAGAATAGGCAAACCTATAGAGACAAAGTAGGTTGGTGGCTCCCTAGAGCTTCTGGAATTGGGGGAAAATGGTGAGTGACTGCTAATGAGTACACGGTTTCTTTTTGGGGTGACAAAAATGTTCTATAATTGATTGTGGCAATGGTCACACAACTTTGTGATTATACTAAAAACCATTAAATACTTTAAATGGATTAATTTTATGATATGTGAATTGCATGTCGATAAAGCTGTTATTTAAAAAAAATAAGGAACCAGGCATGGTGGTGCACCTGTAGTACCAGCTACTTGGGAGGCTGAGGCAAGAGAATCGCTTCAGCCCAGGAGTTAGTTCGAGGCTGCAGTGAGCTACGATCATGCCTGTGAATAGCCACTGCACTCCAGCCTGGGTGACAGAGCAAGACCCCACCTCTGAAAAATAAATAAATAATAAAGAGCTCTTTAACACTGAAAGTATGGTTTCTACGATATAAAATTAACCAAAAAAAAAGCAAGGTGAAAAACAGTATAATTTATAATATATGTGTGAGAAAAGAGGGTAAATTAAAATGTGCATGCACCAGCTTCTTTTTACAAAAGGAATCTCAAGAAGGATAAACCAGAAATTAATGATAATGTTCCCTACACAAGAAGAGTGGGAATGGGATGATAAGGAAGGGGAGGCACTTCTATGACCCAACTTTTTGTATAGTTTTTACTTTTGGAACCATGTTAGTGTTTTTAAAAATTCAAAAAAAATTAAATCAACAAAGTTGGTGGTAAAACTAAAATTGAATACAAACAAAAATGAATTGAACTGTATGTCAAATGGACAATATAAACACACAAGGGAAAATTTAATTTAGGGCTGTGAACATATAAACATAGCCTAATGACAGAAAGAACTGCAAATAAAACTTGAACTTTGCTTAGCAGTTTTGTTATTGATGGTGCTATGGGTGTAGGAATTCTGAAAGTATTTCGTGAATATTGTAGGATAGAACAAATGACTAAATTTGTACTGAAGTTTTTGGAAGCCAGAACATTTGTTGGAAAACAAATATGCAAACATGAAATGGGGGCTAGAGAATGAAGAGCCCCGTGCTATTTGTTGGATTGGAATTAGAGGAATCACTATAAAGTCATGGTTTTAAAACATGTGGGTATAGATTTCCTATCTATATTGGCTGAAAGAAGCAATCACAACCCAGTAGCACCAATCACACTTTGTGCTCAGATCTTGCTTGATTTCCAAATTCTATTCCCTACTAATAGAAAGCAGAGCTTCTTGGAAAAAAACACTTGATTACAGTATTGGGTCAGGTAAAATACAGAATGAATACTTTGTTGTGCAAAGAAGTGCCCAAAGAATGACGAGGACCTGTCAAAAAGTCTCAGAAGAAGTTCCCACCAGCCAAATCAGGGAAAATTTGAGCATCAAAATAAATATCACTAGTAATAGATTATAACATGGTAAATAAAATAGGAATTTGTGAGCCTATACTGATTTAAATAAATGAATAAATAGGTAGATAGATCGATGATAGATAGGAAAATACCCTATTTTTGGTACCTTTACCTAAATCTGGTAGGTACTACTTCAGCCAAGTGATCCAAGTTAACACACCCAGGATGGGATGGACCAACATCAGATAATTCCTGCTATGATGCACTAAAAGAGACACACCATTGACACTGTATTCTTGCCAAGAATGCACAATCACATTTAAATCATAAGAAGTCATGCAGAAATCTCTAGTGAGGGGCATTTTATAAAACAATAGGCAAGAGCTCTTTAAAAATGCTAATGTCATGAAATACCATGAAAGGCTGATAAATCATTGCAGATGAAAAGAGACTAAACAGACAGGACTAAATGTAATGTGTGATCCTGGATTAAATCCTGGATTGAAGAATAAAAATATATTCAATATTGGCACAGGCAGTAAAATTTGAATAAGGATCATATATTAGATAACATTGGATCAATGTTAAATTTTCAGAATTTGATAATGAGACTGCCCTAATTCTAAGAAGATATACATCATGGGTAAAGTTGATCTTTCAACTTACTCTCATGTTTCATAGGAAATAAAATGAATAAGCGTGTGTGTGTGTATGAGAGAGAAAGAGAGAGAGAGAGCACACAGATGTGTCAAATGTTACTAAAAAGTGAAGTTTTCAAATTTTTAATTTGTAAAGAAAAGAAGTCACCTTGTTTAAATCTGTATTTCCAGCACTTCCTAGTATATAGTCCTGGAACATAACTGATGCTCAATGTATGTTCACTAAATGCTTAAATTAAATGACAAAGTTCAATCAGGACTTTTTAAATTGCGAGTGATAAGATATCTAGTTCAAACTGCCTAAGTAACAAAGGAAGTCAGTACATTTACCTGCAAAATCAAAGGTTGTGCTTGCTTCAGACATAGCTGGATCCAGGTGTTCATTCTATGTGATCGGGATCTGGACTCCTCTCTCTCTCTCCCTCTTTCTCTCTCAGCTCTATTTTCCTTTGTGCTTTACTTTTGGGCTTTTCCTTTGGGCTTTACTCTCTGCTGTGGTTTGGATGTGTCCCCCAGATTTCATATGTTGGAAACTTAATCCCCAAATTCATATGTTGATGGTATTTGGAGGTGGGAGCCTTTGGGAGGTAATTAGGATTAAATAAAGTCATCAGGGTAGGTCCCCATGGTGGGACTGGTGGCTTTATGAGAAGAGGAAGACAGACCTGAGTTGACATGCTCTTGCCTTCTTGCCATGTGATGCCCTCCACCATGTTACGAGGCAGTAAGAAGACTCTCACCAGATATAGCCCCTTGACCCTGGACTTCCCAGCCTCCAAAACTGTAAGAAATAAATGTATTTATAAATTGCCCAGTCTGTGGTATTCTGTTATAGCAAAAGAAAACAGACCAAGACTCTCTCTCTCTTAACCTAACTTTCCATATGGTGGCCCCACATAGCTTTCTAGTTCAGCAGAAATAAAGATTCTTTTGTTCAATTGTTTCATAAACTTCCATTACTCATCTTGTTAAACTGACTTGAGTTGTCAGAGAGGATGAAAAATTTTTGAACTTTTATTTATTTTTAATTTTTATTATTTTATTTTATTTTTTTGAGACAGAGTCTCACTCTGTCACGCAGGCTAGCGTGCCATGGCATCAGCCTAGCTCACAACAACCTCAAACTCCTGGGCTCTAGAGATCCTCCTGCCTTAACCTCCCAAGTAGCTGGGACTACAGGCGTGCACCACCATGCCTGGCTAATTTTTTCTATTTTCTTCCATATTTCTGTGTTGCTTTCTATTCTTAGCAAAATTTTGAGTAAAAATTTAAGTAAAATTTTTTGTTTTATTTTTTACAGAGACAGAGTCTTGCTATATCATGCAGGTTGGACTGGAACTCCTGGGCTCAAGCGATCCTCCTGCCTCAGCCTCTCAAATAGCTGGGACTACAGGTGTGCACCACTGCACCTGGCTCTAAGAAAAGTTTTAAAAAGAAGTAAAGGGACTCAGAAGTTTGGCAAAATAAATTTATACTGGAAAACTATACAGAGGTGGGGAAAAATGTTTTGCCATGATTCGCCTCAAAAAATACCCTCAGTCATGCATTAATTGGAATACATTCAAAGCAAAGTCAATTGATTATTCTCACCCCCTTACCTTCTCACCCCCAACCCCAAAGTCCTAGACCTACAGTCTCTTTAAGGACATTGATATGAATACTTTTGTTATCTTTCTTCTCTAGTATTTTCAGAAACTTTAACACATGCTAGACATGGCAGGTGCTATTCTAATTTTAACGTGAGTGGGAGTCTGCCTAGCCAACTATTTCAGAAGGGCTTTGAGAATTGTATCAGAGCATCAAGCTGGTCTGGTCATTGTGCTGCCTGAACAACAGCCCGTTTGGGCATAAGCCCATTGAACGTCAACTTCATCCTGGCCAGTTAAACCCCTGTGAGCTATGAGTGATTAAAAATAAAGAAAAAAATTAGCACCTGCTCCAGCTTTGGCAAGAACCCTAAAATAGAGCAACCATGTCTCATGAAAGCTGAACGTCAGTGTTTACAGCTGCTTGCTTCCTTATCAAAAATCAATTTCTGTCTTTATTTATTTATTAGAGACAGAGTCTCACTCTGTGGCCCAGGCTTAAGTGCAGTGGTGTGACCACAGCTAACTGCAGCCTCAAACTTCTGGGCTCAAGTGATCCTCCTATCTCAGTCACCTGAGTGGCTAGGAATACAGACATGTGCCACCACACCCAGCTAATTTTTAAAAAAATTTTTGTAGAGGTGGGGTCTTGCTATGTTGTGCAGACTGATCTTGAATTCCAGGCCTCAAGCGATCTTCCCACCCTGGCCTCCCAAAGTGCTGGGATAATAGACATGAGCTGCCATACCTGGCCAATTTCTGTCTATTATATAATATAAATAGGGTGGCCGTCTCCCCTTGCCAATTAATCACTTTTCTTCTTGAGTGAAGGAATCTTTTTGAGCATTTTTGTGTAAATTTGGAGCCAATGGGAAGGTTTTATTTTGTTTTTTCCCTGTCAAAAGCCATTGACTCACTAAAAAGAAGGAATCCACTTGTAAAATAAAATTGTTTTCAGTTGGCCATTTTAAAAATTAGTACAGAGCTTACTGTTTCTTGTTTTTGTTTTCTTCCCAGGCAAACTGTAGAAGAATAAATGAAAAAATATATACAGGAACATAAAACTTTTTCCAGTAGATACAGCAGTCAATAAAAATGGGCTTCAATTTGGTACAATAGTACACAGAGAGAGAAAGTGGGAGAGAGGGAAAGGGGACAAGAGAGAGGAATAGAGAGTTAATGACAGCATGTGTAGTCAAAGATGGGAAAAGATAAAAGCTGACCCCTGGTTCAGATGACTCGCACAACCTTAGTCCCTGAACTCACCTACATCCTAACCATGCAAATGCCACACCTCTTCGCCTGGATCCATGAGCCTCCAGAACACCTAGTCTATTCCGTCTGGTCCCCGATCCCCTGATAAAACCAACTCCAGGGTCTTCTTTCCCCAAATTCGTTTCAATTTTCTTAAGAATAGTGAGCACACTGAAGGAGAAATCTCTCTAGGTTATTCATCTTAATTCTTCATATTTTTTTCTAGAATGCATGCAGCTTTATTGGTTGCATTTTCGGTGGCTCATTATTAGGAGTCCAGAAAAACTATTTAATACATTACCTAGCACTCTAAATTCATCCATTCAATTAGCATTTCCTGTTTTCACATTGAATGCCATCTGGGATACTGAGAACAATTGGACTCGAGAGGGCATTTCTCACCTCCTATAACATAATTCTCTAGTAACCAGACCATTAGCCATTCTGTCAAAATATCTTGTATGTGGCCCTATTATTTCTTTTATTTAAGTAAATGCAAGTTGTCAATAGTGAAGTTAGCTAAGCAGAATACGTTTTAAAAGGGGAAAAAATCTGTTTCTTGAACTTCACCCACAGAAAATTGGATTTTTTAGAATGTATTTTTCAAGCAGTTTGATTTGACATGTAAAGGAAGAAACAAATATTTTAAAATTAGTTCTGAAAAACAACAAGGTAATTATAAGTCATCATTAAAGTAAAAAACTTCATCACATTCTTCCTTCCACTTCCCTTTCTACCCTCGTCCGTTCCCCCAATGTCTCTTGGTAAAAAGCACTATGCAGAGAGAGAAGCTAAGAACAGATAAATGAATTTTAAAGTACATGAACTCAGTCACTTATCTTCCCTCTGCCTTCCATTTGGTTTGGGCAGGGACTCAGAAGTCAGCTTCCAGTGTGCATCTCTATCACTGGTCTCAGAAGCTTCCAGTTATATTAGATAATCCTTTTATGGCCTGGCATTCTTAGTGTCAAATACAATTACTGGTTAATCTGATGGCTGTCTCCTCTCATAAGGAAAGTTTTTACAAGACTTGCCAAGACCAGATGAAGACTAGACCAGATCTAGCCTCAGAGCTCTTGGCTGCTTGCTGGCTCTTCACTGGTTCTGACAGTGACGCCCAACAGCGCTCTCAGCAGGCCTGGGTGAGGGGGACCCCTGCCCTGGTTCTGTTTATATTCTGAACTTTAAGTCCAGAAGTAAAGCCAAAATTTTTTTGGATACTGTTATGAAACCAGTTAATTTTCTGATCTATCGTAGGGATAGCAGAGTGAAAAATCATGCCACACCTCTGCTCAAAATTTTCCAGTGGTTGCCCATCTCATTCTGAGCTAGGCCAAAGTTCAGTGGTTTACAGGCCTGGCCAATGTGTTCCCACCCCACTTGGTTAACTCTTTAATCTCCTCTTGCTTTGCTTTCTCCATAGCCATGTGACCTACTTGCGGTTCCTCTAGCATCTCAATATAAATATTAAGGGGATACAAATGTTTTATTATGTGTATACATTGTATAATGCTTAAGTCAGGGCTCTTAGTGTGCCCATCACCTGAATAATGTTCATTCTACCTGGATAGGTAAGTTTTTACTCCTCACCCAACTCCCAGCCACTCCTCTTATTGGTTTCCAATGTCCTTTACTTCTCTTTGTGCCCACTGTTTAGCTCCCACTTATTAGTGAGAACATGTAGTGTCTGATTTTCCATTCATGAGATACTTCACTTAGGATAATAGTCTCCAGTTCCATCCAAGTTGCTGCAAAAGACATTATTGAATTCCTTTTTATGGCTGAGTAGTACTCCATGGTGGGTGTGTGTGTGTGTGTACCACATTTTCTTTTTTTGAGACAGAGTCTCACTCTGTTGCCCTGGCTAGAGTGCTGTGGCATCAGCCTAGCTCACAGCAACCTCAAACTCCTGAGCTCAATGTGCCTCAGCCTCCCGAGTAGCTGGGGCTACAGGCATACGCCACCATGCCTGGCTAATTTTTTCTATATATTTTTAGTTGGCCAATTAATTTCTTTCTATTTTTAGTAGAGATGGGGTCTCGCTCTTGCTCAGGTTGGT
>CAUYPO010036254.1:0-34185 GCA_963574435.1 Cheirogaleus major
AGCAACAGTTTACAGAAGCGGATGTCTGCGGTTAGCTGCTAGCAGCTGCTGTAGGGTATGGTTTTTCTCGGTAAAGGCCTTAGGGGTAGAGGGGAACAGAGGGGAGGGGGAGGGCTTGTCTAGGGGTCCTGTAAGATCTTGCCTGTTGTTCTCTACAATCACATGCCCTTGGAGCGTACCAGCCGTAGCCGGGCAGCAGCAAGTCTTCCTAGTCCTCCCTTTTGTTCCTCCAGACCTAGGAGTGGCAGTGTCTTCCCGCAGCTGACATCTTTGTGTTATCTCATTGTTTCCTTTTTGCTCTTTCCACCTTTCAACATCTGTGTTACCAGTTCCCTCTAGTAAATTCCCTTTGTTTGAAATAACTAGTGTGGCTTCTGTTTTCCTGACCAGACCTTGGCCGACAGACTGCAGTTATCACGAGTAGGGCTTTAAATCTACCATGCCACTCTTTGTTTTCTGTGTGCTCCAACTTTCCTGTCTTTCTTTTTGTTTTCTTTCTCACCTTCTTTTAGTTTGTTTTTTATGGTGCCATTGTTGCTGCATGTAACCAAATTCGTTATATATTCTCCTACGACTCTTTTAGTGGTTGCCCTGGAGACGGTGACATGCATCCTTGGTATTTTAAAGACTAATCTATATTAATACTTTTGCCATTTCTTGGCCAGGAAAGGACTTTATAATAGTTTTACCATCCCCTCTGCACTTAGGTGCTTATGGGTGTGTTTTATCCTCTGCATATTTTAAACTTCACAGGATACTGGTATTATTTTATACTGTCAATATTTATTTAGTTCTAACCACATGGTTCCCCTTTTCATTGCTCTTCATTCTCCCTGGCATCTGCGTGTTGCCTTCCGGGTTGGCTTTCTTTCTGCCTGAAGAACTCTAATATTTCTCTTGATGCTGCTCAGCTGGCAGTGATGGCAGGTTTTAATGATCTGAAAATGTCTTTATTTCATCTTAATTATGAAAGCATATTTTCACCAGGCACAGAGCCCTAGGCAACCAGCTTTTCCTTTCAGTCCTTCAAAGTTATCATTCCATCGTGTCAGGCTTCCATCGTTTCTGTTGATAAATTAGCTGTCAGTCTAATGCTAACCTTTTTTTAAAAAAAATAAAATTTATTATCAACCAATTTCCCATAGTTATTAATACATTTTGTCTTTGTCTTTGGTTTTCAGTATGTTTACCACTGTTTTTCAAGATGTAGTGTCCTTTGTGTGTGTTCTGATTGGGATATTGCATTTCTTGAATCTGGGGCTTCTCGTCTTTCTTCAATTTGGGAAAAACCTCTTCAAATCGTGATTCTGCCTCATTGTGTCTTTTCTCATAGTCTGGGACTCCAATTTCACGTGTAAATTCGTATCACCGTAGCCTACACAGTGCTCACGTTCTACTTTATATTTCCCATCCTTTGCTTCTCCATGGAACCCAAATATTTTTAGACCCATCTTCCATCCAATGAATTCTCTAGTGTGCTGTCTGCTGTTAACGTCATCCGTAAAGGTTTAATTGTATATTTTTTCTTTCCAAATTTTCTATTTTTTTAGTGATTTCTAGAATTTTTGCCAAAATTCTCAATCTTACATTTTAATTTCTTATACACATCAAATATAGTTATTTTTAAAGCCATGTCTGGTGACACCATGATCTATATCCCACGGAAGATTCTGTCTTTGTTGATAACACCATGGGAAGGGATTGGACTTACTTCTAGGGGACAGAAGCCAAGAGTCACATCCTTGTGCCATTCTCTGAGCCTCCAGCAGCAAAGCCATCCCGTAAGCCACTCCAGTGTCCCTTTCACCACGCCATCGTGTAGCACTCACATGGCGAGCTTCGGCTCTACGCTGAGCCCACGGCTAGGGCTGTGCAGTACAAACGAGAGAAGGAAATGCTCTCTGCTCTCAAGGGGCCCATCATCTCGATGGGAAGGCCAACAAGAAGGACAATTGCAGTGGACCCAAGAAGGACCCAAGAAGGACTCAGGCCACGCTCTGGGGGCAATGGGGACACGGAGCTGAGGTTTCCCCATATGCAGGAGAATCCCAGGCCTGGAAGAGAACCGTGCTCAAGACAGAGGCCCAGAAGGTGCAGGAAGGCTGGCTCATCCCTGATCCCTACTCATCAGGGACAGAGCAAGGAGGCACTTGCTGGAGAGGGGGCTGGGCAAGGTCTGAGGCTTTTCCAAATCCTCCTCAGGAGCCTCAAGTTCATGACCTTGTGGGAGCCAGGAACAGAGGGGGGTCGCTGAAAGTAAGAGCTACCATGGCAGGTGGGAGGGGCCGAGGTCTGGGGGATTCTCCTCAGATTACATGCAGTTCTCCATGTGAAATGAGGTTGGCTCTAAATCCACAGCAGTCCCCTGTCCATAAGATGCGGTTAACAGACAAACTGAGAGTGGATGGATGCACGTTTGATGGTCAGGACCAAGGCCGGCAGCCACCGTTTAGAGATGCCCATTCAGGCCAGAGTGAGCCAGACTCCAGTGCTGGTGGGGCTCCATGTTTGAGATGGCGGCCGTGGGAGGGGCTTGGGGAGCACTTCCTCCTCCTCCTCCTCCTCCTCCTCCCCCTCCTCCCCTTCCTCCCCCCCTTCCTCCCCCTCCTCCTCCTCCTCCTCCTCCAGCAGCTCAGACTGTAGTGAGCCCACATTACCCCACTCCTGGGACGGCCCAGCCCAGGCCCTGCCCGGCCGGCTGTGCCCTGTGTCTGGGCTCCTCCTACCACAGCCCCTCCACCCCCATCGGCCCTCCAGACGCAGACCCGCTGCCATGGCCGGGTCCCCTCGCCCACAGCGATCTCATCGTCGTTTCCACATCTGTGTTCCAGGACTGGTGTCCCTCAAGAGGTCAAGGTCTGCGTCTGCCTCACTGGCCGTCATCTCCCGGGGCCCCGGCACGCTCTGCTGATCCAGGTTGACTTCTCGAGCAGAGTCCGCTGCAGGCCTGGAGCCGGGCACGCCTTCAGGGACCTCACTCCGGGTGGGCCCTAGGTGGGAATACCCAGCTCGCCGTTCCTTGGCGTTTCCGAGAATGCCACCATCTCTCCCCCTCCGAGGGGGCCCCTCGGGGCGGGCCGTGTCTGGAATTCCTGAGGCGAGGGCAGGTTTACGTTGGCCCCGGCACCGGGCTGCAGGGAGGAAGCCAAGGCCAAGGCAAACAGCAGACGGATTCCAACGGCCGAGGCGCAGGCAGCGCTGGCCCGAGCGGGAGCCGACGGGGCACCCACATCCGTCACACGTCCCGCCCGGGGTGGGCCAGATGCCCCAGGGCACAGATGCAGAGGAGGTGGGCAGGGGAGAGAGAGACGCCCTGGGCCGGAGGGAGGGAGAGGAGAGCATGAAGGCTCCTCCGTGAGCTGAGCGTGCTGAGGTTTGCAAGCCCCCCGCACGACCCACAAAGAAGGGCAGGTGCCTGTGGATCTGCAAGGAAACTGAGGCCCAGGGTGGCCAGGGGATGGTTGGAGACCTCAGGGCTAGTGACCGCAACACGCCCCGACTGAGGGAGAAAAGGAGAATCTGCCCAAATCTGCAGAGCCTTTTCCTCCAGGAACCTCAGGGTCCCCTGGCCAAGCCCCTTCCTGGGCCCAGCGTGCTCCTCACCCCGAGCTCCCGAGGCCTCCTGGGAGCAGCTCCCATCACAGCTCTCGCCATGGGGTGCTGGAGTGCTGGGTCCCCTCCTGCCCACTTGCCCTGTGACTCACAGGTGTCCCCAGAACACAGCCTGGGGCTCACACACAGTGGTGCTCACGGGGCCCCTCCAACACCCAGCCTGGGACCTCCACACAGTGGTGCTCACGGGGCCCCTCTGATACCAGGCCTCAGACCTGCATACAGCAGGTGCTCAAAACATGTTGCTAACCAAGTAGAAAGCATCGCTGTGGAAGGCTACTGCCACAGGAGACAAATGGAGGTGTCCGGCCCGCAGCTCAGCAGCAGGCACGTGGGGCCACGGCCCTGCTGGCACCAGTTCTTGGGCACAGAACTGGGAATGGGCTGTCAGGTCGCCTCAGCCCCCTGCCTGCCCCTCGGTTCTATGCAGAGTCTGGGAGAAGCCGACTCAGCCCCCAGCTGCCCCGGTCCCATGGCCTGCTAGAGTGGGGGTCCAAGGAGGTTGCTATAGGGCAACTTCAACTTCCAGCAGCTTCCTGGCCAGACACCCCAAACCCAGGTCCACTGTGGGGGGTGGGCAGAGCAGCCTATCGATTCAAGGAAGACCAATACAGTGTCTGTGTCAGGGTCCTAGTCAGCCCCCACCCACACTCTCAGGTGGCATGAGTCCACGGTGAGGGACATTTGTCCAAGTGGTCACACCCAGAACACCAGCACTGCAGGGGCGGAGGGAGTGGGAAAGGGATACTGCCGGAATGTGGGGGACGTGCACAGCCAGCCTCGGGGCATCCCGACACCCCCACCCAGCGTGAGCTGAGAGTTTGCCATGGAGACCACAGGAAGGGATGCTGGGTTCCTGAGGGCCACCCTCAGAGGGCCAGGCCTTCATCCCGCAGCACACACATGTGGAAGGGTTGGGGATGCCTGGGGGACTTCCTGGAGGAAGGGGCAAGTCTGGAGGGTTTGGTTGGCTGAATAGTGGCCCCCAGATATGCCCGCATGCTGATCTCTGGAACTGCAGATGCTCCTGCTCACACTGTCTGAGCCTGGGGGGGCTGGAGCCCTCGGGCACGGGTCCTGCAGCTGCCCCTCTCAGGAGGGGACATGGATTTGAGGTGCTTCCCTGAGTCCCCCCAAGGTCAGGACGTATTTCTGATTCTACAGCCTTTGCTTTTAACCCTGGCGCCTTACTGCAATTCTAACCCGCGGGAGCTCCGTTCCTCTAAGTGAAAAACCAAAAACCACAAACTCTCACTAATTTGGGCAGTGCTGATTCTGCTTTTGTAAACCTACAGCCTTTTCTTAGCAAAGCATTTCCTCGTGGGCAATGCAAATTCAGGTCCTCAGCACGACTGCCAAGCAGGCTTTTGAAAAGTCTGAGAAAATGTTTAACACACTCTCGAAAACCTCTCCTGCCTGTTTACACAAGAAGCAAAACACAAACCCAGCCCGTTTGGTTCACCTGTGTCTTTAAGGGTCTCGAGGAGACAGCGTCCAACGGCCACCACTCACCTCCCTCCACGCGCACGCCAGCTCCCAGCGCTGCGCTTAAAACAGCCACCGATTCAGACGCCCACAAAGTCCACTCTGGCCCCTGTCCTAATTAATCCAAGTCAGTGAGGCTCCCCCGCGCCCCGCCCGCCTCCGCAGCGGCCTCTCTGCGCCGGCCCGTCCCGGGCGCCCGGGTGCAGGGCCACAGTGTGCGCTCGCAGCACTGGGACCCGTGGCCAGGTGCCCTCCCAGGACAGCCAACACCTGCCACCTGTGTGATTGCCCCAGAGGACCCAGGTGCAACCACCTGAGAGCTCTGGCCCCCAGCAGGGCCACAACCTCCCTGGAACTCCTGGGCCTCACCCCCTCCAAGGCCAAGATGTGGAGGCACGGGAGGACCAGGCCCATGCTGGGGACACCTGCCATCCTGGCTCTGCCCCCAGCGTCCGCCTGGCCTGGGCCCTGTCCCTGCCCCTCTCCTGGCCTCACCTCTGCATGGTGGGGGGTGGGTCAGCTCAGGGGCTGCCAGGTTGGGGGCTTTTATTTAAAATCCATCCCCACTAGAAAAAAAAAAAAAAAGCAAAAGGCAACCTAAGGGTTGCCAGTGTGTAAAAGCCATTTGCCGTTACCTCTTCTCCTGGCAGCAGGAAGGACGCGGCCTGAGACTGAAGGACCCTGCAGAGCACGGAACGAGGGGGCTCCAGGAAGACCTCGGCACGTGTCCTTGTTTGGCTTATTCTGCCCGGGACCCGTGGCACTGCCACCCACGCCGGCGCCATCTGGGACGCGCAGGGCTCTGCATGGGGCCCCAGGCCCTGCCCGGCTCCCGTCACTCCGTGAGTCGTAGCAAGCGCACGGCGAGGCCGATCCCGCCGACCAGGCGTCCTGGTCCGTCTCCCTGACGCACGCAAGCTTTTGGGGACTGAACGTGGCAGCCCGCGTTGTTGAGACTATCTCCCGCCAGTGACGGTTTGTCACAGACACATGAACGTGAGCGGACACCGGGGCAGAGTGAGGAGCCACCGTCTCCCGGCCACCACTTGCACAGAAGGTCTCCTGGGCTGTCACGAGGTCGGAGTGTCCCTGGCATCCATCTGCACTTTCTCGTTCATTAACAGTCTACTCCTGCCCTTTGCTTTTCTCTTTTGAAAACCACCACTTTGCACCTTCCGCGAGGTCGTTATCATGGAGAATATGGGCTCTCATGCGTCACTTTCCGTAAGCGGGTCTCCCCGCCGTCACCGTCCAACCCAGAAATGCCCGTGTCTCCGTTGCCTTAGTCTGTGTCTTCCCTGCAGCGCGTACCCAAGTGACGCTCGCTTCCGCCGTCACCTTTGCCTTTCGCCGTCCCTTTGCTTTGCATTAATCACATCCTTGAGATGGCTTTGTTTGTTTTGTTCGGAGGATTTTTTTTTTTTTTTTTGCCAAGATACTTCATGGATTTCCTACATATCAACGTTTCCAACGTAAACTTTTTCCCTTTAAAAGCGTACGATCTTTCGTTAGGGCGCCCAACAGTCTGTGGCAGGAGTGTGCACGTAAGAATCAGAAATGAATTCAACGTTTGCATCCGAGTAAACTTAGTCTGGGAGTCTTTATAAATATTCGATGCCGGAGTTCTAGGGACAAGACTCGCACAAAATGCCACTTCGTCCGAATGTCAAGACGTGAACGTTTGCCTGATTCCTGCCTCTGTCTGTCTCTCTCTCTCTCTGAAACTCACATGCACACACACACGTGTGCACACGCACACACACACGTGTGGACATAGCGCATTTCATTTATCTGTTCATCACTTGACGAATATTTGCATTGTTTCCACCTTTTGGCTTTCACAAGCAATGGTGCTACCGACACCGTGTACGAGTTTTTGAGCGGACGTAAGTTTTCAGTCCCCAGAGTGGAATAATGGCCAGGCGCGGTGCTGGCTCTATGCGGAATCATCTGAGGCACCGCCAGACTGTTTTCTGTCCACAGTGGCCCTCGGCACGTATGAGAGCTGGGCAGGTGCTTATTTAACCTGACAAGATACCGCCACATCGTAACGCAGATCGGTGAGTCGCTACATCACCTGTCAGCCCTGTGGGGACAGCTAAGTTCCCCAGCAAACGGGCCCGTCAGACTCAAGCCCGGGACACTCATACAGGTGTGCGATCAGAGCTCGCTGTGTTGTAACTCAGCCTCCCTGATAACTCTGCAGGAACCACGTGACAGCGCCCAGATGGAACTGCGCTGACCAGGGAAAATGGTCATTTCCCGAGGTTCAACCCATGGTGAGACTGAGCTTCGCACAGGACTTTTCTTTTTTCTTTTCTTTTTGCCCATTTTTATGTCCTCCGCTGTGAACTTTCCGCTCATCTCTTTTGCCCCTTCTCCTGCCTTGTCAAAGAGGGGCTACTTTTCTTATCGATTTATTGAAGTTATCTGTGCACTCTGGAAGTTAATCCATTATTGAATACATGTCGAAAATCTCTTTCTCTCTATGGTTTGCCTTTTCATTGCGTTTATGGCATTTTTTGATGATCAGAGGTTTTTAATGTTAATGTAAGTGAACTTATGAAGCTTCCTGTGGTCTGTGCACCCTTTTTGTGTCTTGTTAAGACATCTTCCCTGCGCTGAGATCGCAAGGACGGGCTCCGTCTGGGCCAGCCAGGGCTCCCCAGAGAGACACGACCAGCAGGAGATCGTGTTCATGTCTGTTTCTATCTAGACAGACAGACGGATGTGGGGGAAGAAATTATAAGAAACTGACTCACACGGTGATGGAGGCCGACAAACCCTACCCCTTGCCAGGTGGGGAGACCCAGGGAAGCCGGTGGTGTCACCCGGTCAGAGTCCAAGTCCCGAGAACCAGAACCACCAGGGAGTAAGTCCCAGTCGGGGGCTGGATGAGACCAGTGTCCCGCAGGCAGGGAGGGGGATTCCTCCTTCCTCCTCCTCCTCCTCCTCCCGCTGCCTTTTACTCTAGTCAGGCCCCAGCAGGTTGGATGAGGCCTGCCCACGCCGCAGAGGGCAGAGGGCCACCTTCTCTACCCAGTCCACCGATTCCAGAAACACCCACACGGAAACACCCAGGATTAATGTTCAACCAAATATCTGGTCGCCCCGTGGCCCAGTCACATCGACACATAAAATATACCATCACACCTTCCTTCTCTTCTAGAAATGTTAAAGCTGTGCTCTTCACACCTGGGTTTTTAATCCATCGGGAATATGCCTTTTGTGAGCGACGTGGCGTAAAAACCCCATCCAGTCTCTCCCGTGCTGATGACCAATGGTCTTGGCCCGTCTGCTCCTTGCGCTTTCCTGCCGGGGCCGCCCTCTGCCACGCCAGCCTCCCTGGATGGATGCGTCTGCTTCCGGCTCCCCGCTCCGACCCATCTCCCTGCTTCTCTGGACCAGTCTACCTTTTGTCGCTACAGCTTTATGAGACTTGATAGCTCAAGGTGCAAATAACCACGCCTTGCTCCTCCGGATTGCCCTGGTCGTATTTCCAGCCCTGGTCCTTGTTCCACGATACACTGCCTAGTGGCAGCTTATCAAGTGTCATTAAAGAGCAAACACAAACCTGGCGGAGATTTGATCGGAATTCGATTGAGCGGATAGATTAAGAGAGAACATATGGCATCTTTAAGAGACCGAGTGTCCCTGCCCAGGAGCTTGGAGCATTAGCTCATTTTCTTTCCAGCTGCTGAAGATTTCGTTCTGGAGACGAGTCAAGAGTGACCTAAGCAGCTCCCCACCGACGGATGTTCAGATGGAGCTCAGGCTTCTCCCTCCCGGACAACGCTGCCACGAACGTTCCACACACGGACCTTGGAACACGAGCGAGAGGGGGTCGACGGGCTGAATCCTGGAAGCGGTTTGCTGGATGACATGTACGAGTGCTCTAAGTTTGGGAAGATGTGCCCAATTTCCTTCTGGAAGGATTATACCGATTCATGTGTAAGGGACCAGACTTCGAGCATGAGTCGTGGGCTCTGGGCTGGTGGGATTCGGTTTGTCCTGACCCCACTCGCAGCCTGGCACATGTGGAGGTATCACAGTAGCAGCCAGATGCCCCCACACCCGCCCCTCTGCCCTTCTCATGGGCGGGGCTCCGAGGACAGGGGCCGAGAGGTACAGCTCCCCCTCCAACCGTCCGTAGACCCGGAGCGAGATCCAGCCTCAACCCTGTGACTGCAAAGCTTATCTGAGCTCTTCCACAGGGTGCGATTCCTGCACGGGACAGAGGCTGTCCCATCACGCCGCCCACGCACAGAGCCTGTGCCCACTAATACTTGTTACGCTGATCAGGTTAATGATGCGTCCAGCCGCGATAGCATCTCCAGGCTTCACACTCGATAGAAACTTTCCTACTCCTGTTAATAAGACACACCCCGGTTTGGTCCTCAAAGCACCTTCTCCAGCCTTCCAGAGGCACCTGTGAGGCTCCAGCGCCCAGGGAACCAGAGAGCCACTCCCCCCGGTGACCTGGCCCTGGGGCCGCAGGGACCAAGCCTGGGTGGCCGGCATCCAGGAAGTGCTGCAGGCCAACCTTCAGTAGGAACCCAGACGTTCTTGGACATCCCTTCTGCCACTTGTATTGGCCCGGGTTCCCAGGGGGCCACCCCGATTCGAGGGGAGGAGAGATAAACTCTACCTCTCGATAGGGAAGGAGGGAACTATCGGTGGCCGTCTGTGGATCCACCTGAGACATCTGTCGATATGTCAACACGGCAATAACAGATCCCACTGGTCAAGTTCTCGTCTGGGCCAGGCATTGGGCAAGGGACAGTCCTTTCAGCTGCCCTTCCAGGTTTCTATTTTTATTCTTGGTTTATGGATTGGTGAGCTATGATGCCGAGATGTTTGGTGTCTTGCCCGAGGCGTTGTATGTAATAAGCAGCAGGGTCCAAACCCACTTCCTCCTGGTTCCAAAGACCTTGCCTGTTCTGCCAGAGCAGGGACCTCCCGTAATGACTTCCTAGGGTATTTCTTCAGGGCGCTGAAATTGCCTCCGCTCTCCCAGGTATCTGAAGTTTTAAAGTTGTTTTCATTATAAAATACGACCTTAAAAGAGTCCGTAAAGCAAACATCCATGTGTCCACCGCCCGGGCCAAGAAGTAGACACGCCGGCACCCCGATGCCTCGCACATGGCTGCGCCCGCCCCGCCCGGAGATAACCACCACCTCGGCGGCCGCGGTACCCGCTTCCTCCCTCGCGCTCGGGTTCTGCTGTCTAATTACGCGGCTCGAGCACTGTAGTTTGGCTTTGTCTGTGTTCGAGTGTTATATAAATGGAATCACATACGGCCTTTTATGTCTGGCTTTTCTCCCCCTCAAAATTATGTTTTAGCTTCACCCACGTAATTTCCCGAGTTCCGTTTGTGCATGTGCGCATGTGATTGGAGGGTTTGCGGGGTTTCTGTTGTTGTTTTGCTTTGCCGTGTGGTGTTGCATTGCCTGAATGCACCGAACTTGAACCGTTTTCCTCGGGATGGGCATCTGAGCGCCGGCTGAGCTTCTCCGCGCCTCCGTACCTGCCTCCCGGTGTGCCCGCGTGCCGGCTTCCGCGGGAGCCTTCCCGGGCCTGGCATCGCTGCCTCCCTGGGGAGACGGGGCTGTGGCTCTCCCAAAGCCCACCAAGCTGCTTCCCACTGCGCCCCTCCCCGCCTGGGCGGGTGTCCCCGAGGCCTTGCCGTCTGGCCAGCACGTGCTACGCACAGATGTTTTGATTCTCATCCAGCTGGTGGGCACATCATGCTAGTGCGGTGTGATGTTGTGCTCCACAGCGAGCCACTTTCCAGGAGCACAATTAGTGGGTAAACAGGACTGAGTAATGACCCCTCTCGCACCCAGGAGGCAGGATAGCGTTCTATTCTCCTTCCCCGTCCTGATCTGTTTTCATTCCTGTGACTTGTGACGATAGCAGCAATGCCAGGAGATAATCGTACCTGTCTTTCCTTTCCAATGTGGCCACAGAGGTGGGGACAGCTCTGAGTCCAGCCCCAGGCACCCCTGACCGCCAGGCTTGAGGTTCCCTCTGCTCTCTGCCTTCCCGGTCCCACGAGCCAGGCAGGACGATGATCATGGCCAGACCACGCGCTCTGTGCCCTGTGCTGAGCCTCCCCACGAACCGTGTGCTCAGGGGACCAGAAACAGCCCCAGTCCCCACCCACCCGAAGGGCTCGGCTGCCCAACTCCAAGACACGGCAAAGCCACAGACCACGTGACGGCAAAACGACACACAGATCCATGCAATGGGGTAGAAAGTCCAGAAACAGAGCCACACAGATATGCCCAATCACTTTTTTAAAAAGTGCATCTTAAATCTTAGAACAAGTTTGAATTTAGAGAAAAATTGCCGAGACAGTACAAAGACTTCCCGTGGAAATTTTAACATCTTACATTACCGTGGTTGGTGTATTTGTTACAACTGAGAAACCGACGCTGGGATATGTTTAACTCACCTGGCGTTGGTGTGGCTAACCCCACGCTTTATCCTGAGCTCTCCAGTCTCCCCTAAAGCCCTTTCTCTGTCCCGGGATCCCTTGCAGGATACCGCGGGGCATTCAGTCATCATGCCGCCTTTGCGTCCTCCGGGCTGGGACCGTTCCCCGGGCTTTCCTTCTTTTTGATGCACTTGGCATTTTGAGGAGTGCCGGTCGCGTGTTCTGCAGGAAGCCTCTCCACTGGGCTGTCTGGTGTTTCTCGCACCGTCAGGCTGGGGTTACTTAGGCTTGGGGAGGGCGACCGGGGTAGGGGAGCGCCGTTCGCCCCATCGCACCAAGGCCGCGTGCTGTCAGCGCGACTCGCCACCGTCGGTGCTGAGCTGGGCAGCCTGGCCACGGCGGCCTGTGCCACGTCGCTCCACTGCCCGACCTCCCCAAGTGCAGCCCACACCGCAGCCCCAAAAGCTCTTTGGGACTCTTCTGCGGGGGAGACTCGTCTCTCCTCGCCGTTCACTGATTTAGTCAGTCACTTACTGATGTCGGCATGGGTCAAGGGGTGTCTATTTTATGACAATTTGGGGCGTGATCCGATACCATGTCATCTGTCCACCTTTTGCTCCAGTCATTCCAGCTTTGGCCTTTGGGTGCCCTTTCAGGGTGGCCCGCGTGGCCCCGTGACGTGCCCCATCCTCTTGTTCTCTTGAGCAAAAAACACGGTGCTCCGTGTTCCTCTCGTACATTTCCTGCTCCGTCCCTGGAAACAGCCCTTTCCCCAAGCAGCTCTGTCTGGTCCCTCGCACTGGAGAACGGTGTCAGAAACCGAGATCTGGGCACCGGCTGTGCTTGACATACGTGCATAACCCACGTGTCCATCCACACACACCTGCCATTGTGTCTGTGTGCCTCCACTGTAGCCACTGACATGAGTTCACAGGGACGTCTCTGCCTCCAACCCAGGGCCGCTCGTTTGTCACCTGCCCCTCCAACCGTGGGAAACCTAGACGCCCCATCCCCCACGTACTCCCCTACCTGTTCCCCCCGTAACTCTCCCGACTACCGCAGCGTGTGCGCACGCTTCCTTCTGTCTTTGGTCTGACGGTTTCCAGTCAAAACACCACTTTGAGAATGGTTTTCTGTGTGAGAGTCTACAGGAGGAGCAATTATTTGACCTTATGTTCTGCTTTTACTATTGTGGTAGGATGCGTTACAGAAAAATGAAAATGTCATGACCATAAAAAGAGATTTCTTTAAAAAAAAAAAAAAAAAAACACCACTTTCCAAAGTTGCTCAGGTCAGTGTCTCTGTCCCCCGCCCCAGTATCTTCAGACACGTCCCACCAGACGTGCGCAACACAGTTAGATTCTTTGTCACACTCTGTCACACTCTGGGACCCCTCCCCACTCCGTGGACTTTTAGTTTCACGCATGCAGGCGTGCTCCCTGCGCCGTGAGTCACGCTGGCTCCGATGCATGCGGAGGGCCACATACCGGCCACTGCCGTGCCTCAGACTGAGTTCCCCACCCCGCACAAGTCCTCGGTTTCCCTCTGCCGTCAGCCACTCCCCACACCAGCTCCTGGCACCCACGGGTCTGTCTTCAATCTTTACAGTTTTGTCTTTTCCAAAATGTCACACCAATGGAGTCACACGGTACGTGGCCTCTTTGGTCTGGCTTCTTTCACGTAGCAAATGCACTTGAGATGCGTCCGCGGGGCTGTGTGAATCAGAGCGCGCTGCGCTTTATCTCTGGGACCGTCCTGCACTCTGTCCTGTATGACTGTACTCTGTCGTGCGGACGTTCGACGGTGTGTTCGTCTGTCCACTGAAGGACGCCGTGGCCGCTCCCCGTCTTCGGTGACGACAAGTCGCGCTGCCCTGGGCGCTCACGCGCAGGCCTCTGTGTGGACACGAGTTTCCGGTTCACTTGTTAACCACATGGGAGTGTAAATCCGGATCACATGCAGGTCTGTGTCTCATGCTATCGGAGAAACCGCCAAACGGTCTTCCAGGGTGGCCGTACATTTTCCCACCGGCAGTGGGTGCCTCGCCACACCCTCACCGGCGTTTGCTGTCATCATTGTCCTTTGCTGTCATCCTTGTTGGCTAGCCACCCACGTGACACACCGTTGCTTTCCTTTGCATTTCTCCTCTGACAATGCCGATCATCTTCGTACTCATCGCCGTATATTTTATCTGGTGATGTGTTTGCTCAGATCTTTTGCCCCTTTTTCGTTGGATTGTTTTCTTATTATTGAGTTTCAAGAGTGGCAAGACCAGCACTCTAAGTACTAGTCCTCTCCGGATATGAGATTTACAAATACCTTTTCCCAGTCTCTGGCTTTTCCTTTTCTCTCCATGAGTTTAGGTCTCCTCTGATTTCTTTCTCCAATGTTTTGTACTTTTCTACATGTAAATCTTGCATATATTTTGTCAGATTTACACTTAGGGAATTCATTTTTTCATGTGTGCTATTCAGCTGATTTTCAACAGCAGTGTAAAGGCAATTCAATGGAGAAAGTTCTTTTCAGCACCTAGAGCTATAACAGTTAGACAGCGGGTACCATGAAAAAAAAATCAACCTCAACAGGTACCTCTTGCTGATCAAGGCTCCACACAGACCGAACTCCCCTTGGCCTTGCCAGCCAGGGACGCCAGCAGGCACAGTGCAGAGGGTTGGCACACACGGGGCGGGGACAGCCTGGTGCGGATCTGGGCTCTGCCACTTACCAGACATGTGACGGGCACATGGTCAGACGCCGCTGTGGCTCAGCCTCCTCGGCTGCCAGATCAGGACAACGGCGGAGCCTCCTGACAGGTCGCTGTGAGGATCCCACCAGATCATTCACAAAGTGCACTTAGGACAGGCCCTGCCACGCAGTTAATGCCGCATAAACTTTTCCCATTGTTATCAAGGCCACGACCACGATAACACAGCGGTAACAGCCCAGTGGCTAATCCACGAAGCTGCCTCCTGCCCTGTTAGAACATTTGCCCCCCCAGGGGATGCCAGGGCCCCCGGCTTTCCCCGCAGACCTCGTATCTCAGGCACGGACGTGCCGTACAGCCCGCAGCCGCAGGGCTGACTCGTGCCGGCGCTGGCTGCACCATCAGCCCCACACTTGACCAGCTGAAAGGCTCTCCCCAAATGTCCCCACCCAGCCGGATCCGTCAGAGACCCCTGCCCTCTTCCACCCGAAGCACCCTGAGCATTTGGCAGGAGTGGGGCACAGCACCCACAGGTAAAGAGAGGGGTGCTCTGACCCCCACCTCACCGTGAAACTCGGGGAGGCGGTAACTGCCCCGTGGGTCTCAATGTCCCGTCTGTCATGTGGGGCTGACAGAAGCTGCCGACGGATCCGTTGAGCCGCTTGGTGAGGGAGGGGCGGTGAGAGCTCAGCAGACGGCAGCTGCTCCAGGGCCGCCCCTGGTTCTGCCCCTGGCCATGGTGGACGACCTGGAGTCCCTGCCCTGGCCCCTGACCGTGTGAGGTCCCTGCCCTTCCAGGTGGGTGGCAGGGCCCCACCGAGCTCAGACCCCGCTGGGCTTATTCCTGAGCCCTCCCGACCTGGCCTGGCACGAGGCTGCTCCGGAAAGGCTCCCCGCTGGCCGCGGCCCTGCTGCACGACTCCCTGATGTCCCACTCGAGACCAGAGCCCCGTGAGGGAGGAGCCCGTCCCAGAGAAGGCCAGCGAGGCAGCAGGGGTTTGGAGAGAGCTCTGCCACTCATTTCGTTGGAATCGGAGCCGCCCAATCTGGGCCGGCGTCCTGGAACCCTGGGCAAGGCCCTGCCCTTCCTGGGTCGCACGTTCCCATCTGCAAACAGCAGGGTCAGCTTCCATCTGCCGCCCAGCCGCTGCAAGCTCCGTCCCTCCAGACAGGGCACGTGATCTGCCGAAGGGCTTCAGAATGTCCTGCCCCGACCAGTTCTGTGTTTCAGAGAGAAAATTCCTGTGATCCTCCAATTACTTCCTGCGGCGCCTTCCCATGCATTTCCACCCCGTCATCGTGCCCGATCCCTCGGCCAGCGGCCCGCATCTGCACAGTTGTGACAGCTGCTGGCCTAGAAAGCAGCGTCCACTGGTGCAGTGACCACCCAGGGACATAGCAGACTCATAAATGAGGAACCAACAGCCCAGAGAGGGCAAGCCACCTGCCCAAGGCCACACAGCGTGGTGAGGGTAAGCCAGGGTGGCACGGGGCCTTTGGTCCACCCCTCCATCCTCAGGTGCCCCCCGAGGTGTCCCAGTCTTCTCGTGCCCAGAGCACACGCAAACCCGGGACCTGGTGCAGCCACTGGGCACGCCCTACACTCACCATCTGTGGGCCACTGACGCCCAGGGTTTCTCTGATAATCCAGACCCACCCCTGGCCCAGCCTGGCTGACTCTGAGGTCTGGGGGGAGCGGCAGCCCGGTGCACGAGGATGAGCTCACCCTCCCGCGTCTGGTCCCCAGATGCCCCAGCTGAGACCTCCCTCCCTTCTCCGGCAATCTCCTCTGATCCCCGCCCAGGGCGCACATTCCGCCGCTTGTCCTCAGGAGGCGAAGGTCAGCGCGTGTTCAGCCTGCAGAGCCACGGTGCGGAGGGCCCGGCCAGGACAGCCGGTGGGCTTCACCCTCCAGCCACCGGGCTCCCTCCTCGGCCGACCACAGAGCTGAGCGGGAAGCGTCTGGGGTCGAGAGTGCGGCGATGGGTCGGAGACGTCCGTCCGCTGTGGCTGCGGACGGGGCGAGGCCCGTCTGGGGACCACACGCCGGCTGGGGACACGGTCCGAGCAGCGCTCCACACGGTCGGCTCCCAAGGCCCACCCGGTGTCCACACTGGGGGAAGTTATTCTGTGCTGCGTGACGGGGCGCCCTGCTCCTCCCAGCAGGCCCACCTCCCAGGGGAAGCGTGGGGAGGTCAAGGACCCCGGGTGTCATGAAGGAGGTTATGGGGACTTTGAGTCCCGCTAGCTGCGGCCTGGCCCCGGAGGAGGCTCTTGCTAAGTGTCAGAGAGCATGGGGGCAGGGGGTGGAGGAACCGCAAGTGCAGAGTGACAACACGGCCCCGGCTCTCCTCTCCCCCGACCCAGCAAGGAGGCCGGGGCCAGGCGCGCACCTGGCAGCGGTAGGCACTCAAGTAGGCCTGCTGCGTGCAGGTCTGGTGACAAGTATCATCGCTGAGCAACGTGCCGCCCACGGGCCATTCAGGGGAGTTCTCAGGGCAGAGCCCACCCTTACTGCAGCCCCCAAGTCAAACGGCAACCGCCTGCAGAGCCGACAGCAGCGAAGCCAGGCGGGAGCCAGGAGGAGGCACGTGGGGGCCGCGTCCGCAGTCCTACGCCTCTGAGGCCCGCGGGGGCCGAGGCCCAGGCTGAGCAGGAGGCCCCGGTCAGCCAGCGGGAGCACGTCACTGACCGCAGTCCCTGTGGCCATTCTCTCGACCAACCTGGGCCAGCCCCTGGACAGTCCCTCTTACTCGCAAAACCAGATCCTAAAATGCGGAGCTTCTTGGGCTCAGAACTTGGTCCTCCAAACACTTACCAAGTGTGGCCAGTGGCACCGAGCCGGCTACAGGGACCCAGGAGAAAGGCCCAGCCCTGCCCTCGGGAGGAAGAGTCCGGGGCAAGCAGGGCTGAGGACGCAGGCAGGGGTGGCCAGAGTCAGCGGGTGTCAGCATGGGGACCGAGGCCCACCGGGGGAGATGGTGGTCCAGCTTGCGGCTGGTGGTCAATCCAGGAGAACTTGTCCTATTTTCAGGTCACGGTAAGTGGGCCTGGTCACACAGATCTAGGCCCTCCCCATCTTGCTCTTGGGGGCCCCTCTACATTTCTGGGGTGCCTCCCCAAACCTGCCCGGCCCGGCCAACGCCCAGGGAGGTGAGAGGAGAGACATCTGTCCCCCAGGCCCCTCAGACATGGCCGGACCCCAGTGTCAGCAGACCAGGTCACTGCGTGGCTGGGGTGGGGCCTGGACCCCAGCCGCCCCCGCCCCGTGTCCCCTCTGTGCAACTGCGCTGTCCAGGTTTCCCGTCTTGCCTTGTCAATCATCTCGGGGCAATTTCCTTTCTCGTCTGGACACTGTTCCTCTCCAGATGGCGTCCTCCCGCGGTCCCCGCTGCGGGTCTGGGCCAAGCCCCGCGGCTAAGGCGCACCAGCCACTGCGTCAGGAGGGCACTACGATGGGCCGGCAGGACGGTGCTGGGGGCCACGCGTGCTTGGAAAGGGAAGTCCTCTTGCAGAAAGGCCCGGGCAGGCACTTGGGGCCAGTCCCACCAAACCAGGCTCGGTGGCCACAACTATGCCGTGAGCACATTTTTAGACTGTGAGTCAATTGTTAATAGAGTGATTTTTTTAATCACTGCAGAAGGGAGCTGATTTATAGCTCTTCTCCATGGAGCAGAGGCAGAAGGGAGGTGGGTCCGAACCAGGCTTGGGGTGCAGGGTGGGAGGGCAGGGAGACCCCAGACCAGCCCTGGCCGGTGCGAACCAAGTCAGAGGAGGATGGACAGACCTCTCTGTCCCCTGTCCGTAAGGGGTCTGGGCAAGATGGACTGTGTGGTCCCATCAGTTAGGACTCCAGATTAGATCCCGGCTGGCCGGGTCATATTCCTGCCACTCCAGCTCCCAGTTACAAGGGACAAAGGATCTATCACAGGCTGCTTCTCTGCGTCCCCACCCCATGTCCAGCTGTGTGGGTATCGAGGGCTGAACAGGACAGACACTTTGTGCAGGAAAGTATAAAAAAGAAATATATAAAAAAGAAATCTCCGGATTTGAATGATGGTCGCTGTGTCTCATCTGAGCCCGCTGAGCAGGGACTCGAGGGCAGAGTGGCCCGTCAGCCAGGCCGTCTGAGCCATGCACACACACAGACCCCTCCCAGCCGCGGCACTCACTGTGGCCAGGTGAGGGGCAGGCGCTGGTGGCCGCCACGGGAGCCCCGGAGCCACGGGTCACCCTCCACCTCCCTCCGAGCAGAAGGCAGAACCCCCCTCCTGAGGATGATGCCGTGCCCAGCGTGGGAGCTTCCGTGGGGCAGCCCCCAGGCCCTCTGGGGTCTCCGCTTGGAGGGCGGGGAGGGCCAGGGAGCCAAGACCCTAATCTCGGCATCTCAGCCTCGCTGCCCTCCAGGACCGAGGGAGCCCTGCCTGGGCCCCACCCGGCCCCACCTGCACACCCCGATGTACCCGCCCATGGCTGTGCCCTGGGAAAGCAGCGCCCCTGAGTCCCAGCGGCCTCAGCTCTGCGACGAAGATCATCACTGTCTTCCACAGAGAGGCAGCGGGACGGGCCGGTGTGGAGCCACTGAGAGTCGCTGAGGACCCAGCACTGCCCAGTCCGGGGACAGACAGCGAACAGCCGGCACCCACGCCTCCCTCCCTCTGTCTCTGCCCGAGGCAGACACCGCCCGTCGGTCACAGCTGTCCCTCCCGTGGGTGAGGGATGTGCTGCCACACGGTCCTGCCGACACAGTCCCCTTGGCTGCCACGCCTGGCGGTGCTCACCCGGAAACACGTTCTCTGTTGCTCTACGTCGTAGACAAAACCGACACCGGGAGGGGCACGGGGCGAGCCGGGATCACTCAGGGTCAGGTCACACGTCCGCAGCACCCAGGACACCCAGGCGGGGTGGAGGGGGAGCCCCCGGGCAGGCGGAAGCAGAAGGTCGGAGCCACCGAAGACGCAGGGCCTGCCTGTGCCGAGGCGGCCGCTGGGGACAAGGACGAAGACACCCTGTGCTTGGGGCAGGAACAAAAGAGAGACGCGCTGGCGGCAAGGAGCAGGGAAGGGGACAGTGGCAGAAGCTGAGAAGGGGTGGGGGCTCCATCGGGCCTGAAGCCGGCGGCGATGAGGGTCAGGGGCTCAAGTGACGGCCACTGCTCAGGAAGAAAATCTTTTAACGGTGGGGAAAGAATATAAACTTGGCGCAGACACTCGGAACGAATCTTTCAAACGTCTGATAAACAGCAAGACACAAAGGAAGGGAATCTCTCCGCCGGGAATCCTGCAGGACCGTCCTCAGGGAAGTCCTCCCCGGGGGCCCAGGGACAGCCAGGGCACCAGCAGCCCAGGCAGAGCCACCAGCCGGGGAGGCCTCAGAGCCCGACGCTGCGGAAGGCAGGTGCTTGCCACCCGGCACCATAATTGGGCGAGGATGTCCAATAGAAACCTCACTTTAACCTCGGAGTCTCTGCCTTGTGAGCACATGCCACGTGTTTCCCTCCATTCCAGCCGCGTGGGGCTGCGGGCCGGCTTTCTCCCGCACACCAGCCCCAACGACCCGGAGGCAAACTGTCCCCAAAGGAAACGGTCCCAATGAGCAGCCTCAGTTCCCTCCAGGGACCAGCATGCCCCGTCCCCTCTGCAACGTCCCCGCACGGCCCTGCCCCAGCCGCAGGCAGACACAGAGGGGCACCGGGCCTGCTCGTCACCACGGGGGTGAGGAGGACAGCCCCGTCCACTCCATGCAATCCCCGACCACGTGTGGCGGTGAGCGGACAGGTTCGACGGCTACTGGCTGAGCAGGGCATGGTGGCCGGGGCGCTGGCCCATCAGGGGTGTGGACAGGCCAGACCAGGAGGCCACGGGCAGGGGTGAAGGAAACCGAGAATGGGTGGCGAGGGGAGGGATGGTGAGTGTCAGTTTCGCCACGCTGGGGCGAGGGTGGCGGGATGCTGCACTCCACCCGCCCCCACCCTGTTCTGGTAAGTTCCCCAGGAAAGAGGCAGGCCGACTTCCTGGAGGAGGCGTCTCCTCAGGTGGGGGAGACGCGCCCAGGTGAGGGAGTGGGTGGGAGAGGGGAGCGAGGGTGGGCGTGGGGGAGGCTTCAGGTCCACGGCTCTCGTTGCACTCCCGCGCGCTGACTGCACGGCTCACGGCGGAGTCTCTCTGGCAGCCGCCCTGGACCTGAGAGAGCTGCCTCGCCCCCAGCGCCCTGCGTGGGATGACCGAGCGCACAGGGGCGCCGAGGCGCAGCCCCTCCCGCGACGCAGGACATCTCCAAAGGGGCGTCCCTGCTCCAGAGCCAGGACGGAGTGGGCCGAGGCCCCTGTCACGGCTGCTCCACAGCCCAGCTTCTTGCGCCCGGTCCTGCCCTCACGGCCTTCTAGGCGTTGGTTCCCAACCATCTGTGCACAGGTCTCCACCTGGGTGGGCAAGTCCCCAAACCAGCGTGAACAGTGTCCCCAGCCAGGTGTGAAGAGAGAGGACGAGCCAAGGAAGACCCGGCTCCGTCCACACCCAGGACTGGGCGCAAAGGGTGGGGCCGGCGGCTGCCCCGTCAGCGCCCTGGAGCTCCAGACAAATCATCTGTCTGCCACCCTCAGGACCCTTCCTCCAGCCAGTGCGGCAGGTGACTCTCAGGGCCATCATCCCTGAGGGAGGGCTGCTGCAATTTTAATTCCACGGGGCTCAGGGAACTCGCGGGGAGGGGCCTTGTCCACGTGGCTCGTTTCGATACACGAACACAGTGAACGTGCTTTTTACTAGTCGTACAAAAGTCGCCGGACGGACCGTTCGTCGACCACCTTTCGAAGGGCCGTTGGAAGGATTAACCGCACATAAACTCGCCGTGGACAAAAGGCAACACCGCTTCTCAGAGTGAATATGGAATTCTTGACTGAGATTTTCAGTATGGTTTGGAGCCAAACTTTTATTTCACTAGGAAAACATCTGAGGCTCTACTGCAAAACAGTGAGAATATAACCCGTGCACACGCGCCCGGCGACCCCGCGCCCGAGTGGGTCTCGCGTGCAAGCCGGGCCTGCCGGGAGTCGCGCCGGCTGGGGATGGGCTTCCCCAACTGCGGGTTATCGGGAGTGGGCCCCCCGCCCAGTGGTCCAGAAGAATTGGGTAGCCTCCGTTCTATGTGTTCTGGGGTGCGAAGGGGTCCCCTGAGGAACCTCAGAGGCTGCCCTGGGGGGTCAGGTCCCCAGGCAGCGACTCGAGCCCCCCTCCGGTCTCAGCCCACTTCACACCCTGGACTCCCACGTATGATTTTACGTGACCAAAGGGCGCTGTGGCTAAGGAAACACAAGGCACACTGTGGCACAGTGGACAGCCACGCTCTTGGCAGGTCCCCGTCGGAAATACAGAAGCAAGACGGGGCCTCCACAGCCACGTGTCAGCCGGAGACCCAACCACCCCGCTCCACGTCAGCAGCACACGGGGACCACATGGATGGGGGAGGGTAGCCATGGCAACCCCGTCATCGTCGCTAAGTCATTCTTTCGCAATGTACAATCGCTCTGTTTATAGGAAGAATGCTGACCATATATTCTGGTTTTCCATGCACAGTACTTCACTAGGAAAGAATGCAGAACCCACCAGAACACGCACACGCTGCAGTTTTCCCAGTCAACCAAACCTCTGGGAATGGGGTGGCGGGGCCTCTCCTGGCCTCCCTGCCACCGGAGAAGGCACAGGTGGCCTTGGCAGCAGAACCTCAGACAAGGAGGGGTCTTGCTACCAGGGCCGAGGGTGCCAGTGGTGGGTCTGGAGTCTGTCGCCAGGCCAAACCACCTCGGCACTCACTCGTCAGGACGAAATCTCCACCCAGGCTGGATCGGGGAGGGTCTTCCTTCTCACCGGGGAGACCACGAGCCGTTCCGTGCGACTGTGGCTGAGCTGTGGTTCTCGAGGGGGAAGCACACGCATTTGTTTCCTTGCAACACGAAGTTCAGAGTTGGGGGCGGGGTGAGATGGATTTCAAATGCTAAAAATAATCTTCGGGGACTTTTCAAGGAACAGAGATGGCCCTGCTGCCGGGCCGGCCTTCGGAGAAACGCTTTCATTCTCGATTTCCGCCTCTGATGGATGTGGCAGTCTTGTCGTTGTTATTTGAAATGTGGCCTGTAATTTCCTGAGACCTGGAAATCCAGATGTTCCCCGGTTTAGACTTGACAATTCAGAAAAATGAATTTTAGTAAAATGCACGGTGGAACTTTTAAACATTTTTTTTTTTTTAGAGGGATGAGGAATGGAAACTGCACAAATCAACAAAAAGTCACTCCGATCACAAAGTATGTGTCCCGACGGCGACACCCAGGTGAAGAAGGGGGATGTGACAGGCTCCCAGCAGACCCTGTGCCCCGCCTGTCCTCACCCCTACCCTTCCCCAGAGCGACCCCGACTCGGCTGCCTCGAGTCACCAGGATCCTGCAGGAGGCGACTCTGGCTCCTTTTGCTCAGGGCGGGCGGATTCGTCTACGCCGCTGGGTGCGTCGTTCCCGTCCGTGGCTGTACGATCACGCTGAGGTCTTTTACAAAGAGAAAAGAAAAGAAAATCAGCTTGTTGTTGTTTGAAGGCAAAAACCCTGCCTCGCCCTGCTAGGAGAGCCCAGGGCTGTGCTGTTTGGAGCCGGGGAGGCAGGCAAGGGGGGCGTCTGCCTGGGGAGGAGCCCGGGACCAGGCCGGGCGAGAGGCAGCGGCTGAGGGACGGGGACACAGGCAGGACAAGCGCCGTCGCGGGGACTTGGCCAGCACGGCCACTGCTCTGCCAAGCCAGACGCCTCCAAGGAGCCGAGCCCCGGAGCAAACAGCCCTGGGCCAAGAGCCTCTGGCAGGCGAGGCCCCGGCCTGCAGGCAGCCCCCTCTGGGGTGGGACAATGGCCCCTTCTGCAGCCCCAGCAACCGTGAACCCACGTGTGACTCATGCCGCTGGCATTTCTCGGCTGACTCCGGCGAGCCTGCGGAAGGAATCTCAGTTATTAGAGGCCGCACTAATTACAAGCCAGCGCCTCCCTGCAGCTGCCCAGAGCGGGCGCCGCGGGACGGAGCACCCTGCCCGCCCTTCTCTGTGTCCACTGTCCACATTTCTTTCGATAATGTGAGCGTGAAAGGATGAAAGCTGGGCTCGGATATAAAAGATGAGCCGCTCCCCTACCCTCCCTCCCCACGGTCCAGTCTTCCCTCCTCGAGGGCATCTGCACCCGCACCAGGTCCTGTCTCTGCGGAGAGGGTGGGAAGGCCACGCCGCAGCGCGGAGGGACCACGCGGGCTGGGCCGGGGGCTGCACACGCCTGCCCCCCACCCAGCACTCTGGCCTCAAACCGATTCGCAGTGACCAGCCGCCTCCCTACACAGGAGCAAAAGCCAGAGGGGACACAGAGGGGGAGAGACCCCACTTACAGAATGCTCAAATATTCAACGATAACTGAGTATACTTAACAAGAAATGTAAGCGACCTGCATGAAGAAAATGTTAAAACTCTACTAAGTGTTACAAGACAAAAATGAGAAAGAGGGAAATTCTTCATGGATCGGAGACATATTAAATGTAAAACTGTCATTTCCTAAAATTACCTACTAATTCAATTCGATTCCACTAATTAAAATACCTACGATCGCATTCTCTGCGGCGGTGAGGGGGGAACTGAAATTTTAAGTTCAAATAAAATAATCGCTGGGCGAGGTCAGGTCAGACGGTTCTGCCCCCGCGCTGGGGAGACAGCACCGCACCGGAGACTTGGGCCCACCGAGGAGCTGAGCCGAGTCCACAAACCAGCCCAGAGAGACATCTGAGACTTGGCGAAATTAGAGGGAGAAGATAGAACGCCCTACAAGTTGTGGTCACTTGCGGGCAAAGCCCTGAAGGGGACATGGAACCCCTCCCTCCTCACCCAGGCGGACTCCAGAAGGGGAGGGTCTGAAACATGAAAAATGAAACTGTAAAAAAGTAAGGAAAAATACACATGTAGAGTTACAATACAGTCTTGGAGTAGGAAAAGGTGCTCTAGACAATGCCAAAAAAGTCAAACCAAAGTATTTTATTGATTTGAATACATAAAATGTGAAGGTTCTGCATGGCGTATATGCACACACATACATATGTGTACATACAGGATTCACCTAACACGCATATGCTACATGTATGCATGTGTGTATGTGTATGTATACACACAAATATACATATATATGTAAATATCTGTCATATATATTCAAATACAACGATAATCTGGCCAAAAAATAAACATCGACAGGATAGACCAAGGCTTCAATTCCTTAGTATACCAGGACCTACACACGCGATGAACACGAGACAGACACGCCAGAGGAAAGGAAAGCAACCAGGCCACAACCGCACAAAGAGATGCAAACCCAGCTCGTGTTTCTTTGACCTGCTCTATCGGCAACAATTAAAAAGTTTGCAGAACCTGGTGCAGGCCTGTGGGAGACGCGGCCATCCTGATGCCCGTTGCCAGGGCGATGCCATCCTACTGTCGGCATCTAGAACACACGTGCCCTGCCACTCACCTGGGGACTCCACCGCAGAGAGCGAGGCCAAGCCGCACCCAGGAGAAGTTCACCGCCCCCCCGTGCACGTAAACGCACAAGCAGAGCAACGGCGCGGCGCTGATCACACTCAGGGCGCTCACAGCGGGTGCTGCCGTGGGTGCTCCCTGGGGACCTCAACTCCTCCTCACAGCGGGGACCAGGCGCCCTCCTCATCCTCATGGCACAGAGGAAGAAAGAGGGGCACAGAGAGGTTTGGGAGCCACCCAAGGTCACGTGGGAGGAAGTGGCAGCGCGGCCCTGCCTTCTCACGGGTCGTGGCGGAGCGCGGTCACCGCGTGTGTGAGCGCCTGGTACAGAGTCCACGGCACGTGGCGACGCCCCATCCCTGGAAGCCGGTGCTGTTATTATCGTGGTGCGAGTGGGGTTACTTCTCGAAACGATCGGTGTCGTCCTTCCGGAAGGGTTGAGGTTGGCTGGGCTCCGCTCAGCGCTCTGGCTAACACAAATTGCAGGGTAGCCCGACCTGGCCAGTAGCTCTGGGGGACGGCAGATGCGGGGCTCCCATGTGTCCTGGCCCGACCGCTCCCGTCCGGAGACCACAGGGAGGTCCTGGGGGCCCCAGGAGGATCACGGACCTCCAGCTGCCCAGGGCCTCCGTGGACTCTGGACGCGGGGCCCGCCCTCCCCAGCAAAGCCGCAGCCCCCCGGGCCACCGAGCCTGCGGCCAGATGGGCAGAGCAGCCTGACCCTGCTCCCCTGCGCGGAATGTCGATCTCCAACAAGGCCATGGGGGCTGCGCCGCACCCAGCCACTTCCAGGAAGTGATTCGGAGCGAGCCACGAAAGCTGGGAGCAGCCTCCGTGGTTCCGGCCCTGGAGCTGGTCCAAGCTCTCCCCACACCCTTGGCGGGGGCCCAGGAGGACCGTTCCCTCCAGTGAACCAGGAATCAATAGGGGGTTTGTCCCTCAGATGAGGAGGTGGGTCCCTGGGTCCCTGCAGTGGTGACTCTGGGCACCTCTCCAGGCAGCGTGGAGGTCACTCTGGGGGTCAGGGCCTGCGAAGGTCACGGCCTCACCCCGGCAGCTACGGACAAGGCAGCCACGGTTTGGAGACTTTTTCACCCAGGGAGGATCCAGGTCTCCCCTAGAGCCAGCCCAGACCACCCCCACGGTCCTCCAGAGCGCGGTGCGGGGAGGACACCGAGCTACTCTAGGGGCCTTGTCCCAAGGAGCACTGGGACTCCCTCTCCAGACAGCTGAGCCACCCTGCCTCGAGGGGAGCGCTTGCTCCCAAGGCAGGAACCTCCTCTTGGGAGAGACCCGCCACTAGCACGGCGCAGCCGGCACGTGTGTTTGCAGTGGGGGTGGAGGAAAGAGCTGCCTGCCGCTATCCCCTCCCCAGCGTGGCCACGACCACCTCGGCGTTGACACCGAAGTCCCTGCAGGAAACCGGCGTCGAGCACCGAGATGTGGTGGGAACAAGACAGCCTCGAGGTGGACACCTGGACTTGGCCGTTGTCCCCTGGGAACGCTCCCTTCCCACTCGGGCCTCGGTTTCCCCAGGGGAGGGGTCGGCTAGATGGAGGTCTCGCAGATCCTTTCAGCTGGGCCTTCTGGCTCCCCCAGGCCTCTCTGGGCCCCTCTGTGGGGTGTCCGGGTACGTGGGATCAGAGGACAGCCAGGGCTGTGGAGGGACAGGGAGGAGGCCGGGTACTGGGAGCAGAGGCTGGGTGGGGAGCGGGAGAGGACGATGTCCTCTGGGAGCACAGCCAAGGACGGGGCCGCCAGTGGCCCGGTGCACACAGCCCACAGCGAGGAGCGGGTGCACCCCCAAACAGACACGCCTCCAGGAGAGACCCCGAAAATCGAGGGCTCAGCACTCCCCGAGGAGGATAGTGCACCCCGGCCTCGGGACCGAGTCCCCATACCTGGCCCGGTCCCTCTCCCAGGGCCACAGCTGGGCAGCAGCTGTTTGCATGTGAAACCTCCCCCTCCCCCACATCCTCTGCTTGGAGTGCTTTCTGCTCCGGTTGGAATTCTGTTCCAAATGGTAAATATTTTATTTCCATTTGTGCGGCTCCCATGCAGATGACTTTAACACAACATGGAAAATGCGTTTTGCTCCTCGGCTCAGCGCAGGAGTCCAGAAGAGGAGCTCACTGCGCAGGCAGAGGGCAAACTTTCAGCAAAACACTCTGCTGTCATCTGGACCACAGTGACCGAGGGGCTCTGCCCGGGCCTCCCTTCGGGGCCTACTTTGGGCTTGGGCGATGACATCCTGAGAGGACGGAAGCAGCCGTCCGTCCACACAGGGGTTTCTGCCCCAAGCCCGTCTGGCCCGTGTTGGCACACACCTCCGAAACCCCTGCACCAAGGGGAGCACTGTGGGTACGAGTCCAGACGAGGTTGCTGGGCGGCCTTGGCCAAGTCACTTCCCCTCTCTGATCCTTGGTTTGTCCTACTATTAGCTGGAGGGGATAAGAACAGAACCCATTCCACAGATTGCTGCAAGGACTGGATACAATAATGCTTATAAAATGCGTAGCCCACCGCTAAGGCCGTTATAACAGCAGCTGCTATAAATACGGAATCCTGGAAATTTATGTATGCACGAGGACCAGCCCTGTGGGTGTCTCTCTCCGATTATCACTCTACCCTACCAGGGCGTCGCCCGGTCTCAGGTCCCCTGTACCCAGCAGCCTTGTGCGGGTTCATTTCCAAACCGGAGACCCTGCTGAGAGGAGACCCCCGGCTAACGGTGGCCGTGGGGCAGGGGCCACTCTGCGGTTCCCCCCGGACCCGAGTTCACACCCGAGACCAGCTGCCTCGTAAATTAGGTTTTCATTAATTTCCTGGAAGACGATGTTTTAATTCCTACATGATCAGCCCTGGGAGACCTGGGGAAGCAGGACCCGGTGCAGACCTGGCCCCCCGCATCCCTGGCACCCCTGTTTTTATTCATCCCACACCATGTGTTCAGTCATCTCCAGCCTAGAATTCCGGCACCCGAGAGGGCAGGACAAGGCGTGGAAACGTCCCCGCTGCTGTCCCGGGGCGAGAACCCAGCTCAGACCTGGTCCGAGAGTGGGGGTTGGTGTCCAGACCCCATAGAGGAGAGCCAGGACCCTCCGAGGGGCGGCAGTCCCACCCCTTCTCCAGACATCCCCTCCAGGGAGGGAGTCGCTGCCGTCCGGGGCGCAGAGAGGAGGAGACTCTTGAAACGGGCAACAAAAGTGCGGTTTGGATGGAGACGAACTGGCCAGTTCCAAATGCTGCCATTTTATTCTTTATTTTCTTCAGGGTTCCATGAAACCTCTCATCAGTGACAGAGTAGCAGCAGGGCCATTTTTCACGTGAGGCTGGGTGTGGAAGGGGTGAAGGCAGCGGCCCGGCCGCAGGGTCCTGGGCCCGCCACGACAGGCCCCGCACAGCCCCACGCGGCCGCGGGCTGCGCGCTCTCCCTTTGCCGTGAGACGTCAGCCCTGGCTACTGTGCAGCTCACCCCGAGCTGGCGCTGCAGAGACCCGAGTCTCTCTGCGCGGGTTGTACAGCCTGCGGTGGGGCGCACGTCCTCCGGTCCAGCCCCCACCGCCCCTGTGACCGTGGGCAGGTCACCCATCCTCCCTGCCTCGGTTTCCTCACCTACGAAGGGAAATCCATAAGAGCACCTACCCTGTGGGGGCGTCATAGGGATTAATGAGCTGAAACCTGTAGAGTGTTTGAAAGGGTCACGGCGTGTGTTACGTTTTCTTCAGAAGCGCTGGCGAATTAGGATAATGCCCAGGGAAGGAGGCCAGGTCCTGCAGGAGCGTGCCCGGCCCTGCGGGAGGCCAGAGGCTCTGCTTATTTCAGAGACAAGGAATCCTTGGCCCAGGGGCCCCGAGGGCCTGTCCAGGTGCCCGGCAGGTGGGCAGCAGTGCAGTGAGCTGCCTTGGCCCCGTCTCCCCACACCAGCCCTCGCCTCACTCCTGGGAGGAAGGAGCCGGCCTAGGCCCGCACACACGGGGCCCACCTCTGCCAGCCCTGCCTGCCCCTCCCCAGGTGCCCTGCGCAGCTTGGAGCAGAGCTGACATCTGTGACACTTTACAAAGGGCTGTGACTTCTTGGTCCCACACACCCCGGTGTGCACCTGCTCCAAGAAGGCAGGGCGCTCGTGAGAGTGCATGACTGGCCCACCCAGGACAGCCTCGTCCACGTCCCAGCCCCACCAGCTCCATGGGGGCCAGGAGCCAGGCCCAGAGCCTGAGCCCCAAGTTCAGGGGCTCTGAGTCAGCTCAGCCAGGGCAGTGGTCCCCAGCACCCGCCCGGCTGGTTCTGCCCTGCCTGCACCTCCACCACTGGGCGCCAACGTGGCTTGCTTCTGTTGCTTGTTTGGGGGTTCGTTGGGGCATTTTTTTAAAGTATAAAATATTTCGAACACATCATTGAGGTTAGAGCAGCAGCCCTGTCTAATAGGATGTTCTTGATGATGGGGACATCCCACATCCACCCTGTCCACTTGGTGGCCCCTGGCACATGGGCTGTGAGCACTGGGAATGGGCCCAGTGAGCCTCGAGACCTGCATTTTAAATTCAGCCTTCCTTTAACTCACACGCACTCGGCCACAGGTGGACGGTGGCCACTGTGTTGTACAGACGCATTTAGAGAGGATGCCTTGGATTAAACACGTCTCACATTTATTCATTTTCTGCGACCTCTCAGTTTCCCAGAAAGAGCCCCCGATACAGGGATCGGTGGGTGGAGGGAACGCCTGTGGGGTTGGGGGGGTAGCCAGGTGAGGGAGCACATGTGATCCCGCGCCCAGGTGTGCACCCAGCAGAACCGAAGACAGCAGGGCCCCGACAAGTTCCTGCGCACAAAGGTTCGCAGAGCAAAGATGGAGCATTATTCAGCCGAGTAAAGGAATGATGCTCGGACGGAGGAAGGAGCCAGACACACAAGGCCACATATGTGTGATTCATTTATACGAAATGTCCCGGAGGCAGGCCCACGGGGTCAGGAAGCCGACCGGGCGGTGCCAGGGGCTGGGGGAGAGGACAATGCCAGGTGGTGACTCACGGGAAGCCGTGTGATCTGGAGTGATGAAAATGTTCTGGAACTAGAGAGAGGTGATGGTTGCATTGCGAATGTGTTAAATACCATTGAATTGTTCACTTTAAAATGGTTGGCTTCACAGTATGTGAGTCTCACCTTAAATTTAAAAAAAAGAAAAACAAAAAAGAGTGTGAAGCCAGTTCCCACAGAGCATGTCGGGAACGGGGGCCCAGAGTTCCCCTCCCCCTCGGGGGCAGGGAGCTAGGTGCGCACATACCGACACCTGTCACAATGGCCAGGTGTGCCCGGGGCGCAGAGATGCAGCCACCGGGGACTGGCTGTCCGATCGCACGGGGACCCTGCAGGGGCTGGATCTGGAGGCCACTGCTCCCAGGTGGCGGCAGTGAGGAAGCAGTCAGACCAGCGCACCTGGACGCCCGGCCCCGCCTCCCCTCCAGACCCCCACTCTCCTGAGCGCCGTGTTTGCCATTCACCTGTGCGCTAGACAAGCACCTAATGCCCAGAACCTGGGACGTGTTGCCTTACGCGGCAGGTGTATTGAGTTAGTGGCCCTCACAGCAGGGAGGCGGGACGGGCGGAACCAGGGAGGAGACGTGGGAGGGAAGCAGAGGTCAAGGGAGAAGACGCCGCCAAGGTGGGGGGAGGCTGGGAGACGGGAGGGCAGCGCCCGGCAGCCGGAAGAGGCAGGAGGGATGTTCGGAGCCTCCAGAAGAAGCCAGCCCTGTCCTCACCTGGATTTTTAGCCCAAGGAGACTGACTTGGGACTTCTGACTTCCAGAACTGTAAGATAACAAATGTGTGTTGTTTTGAGTCGCTAAATGGATGGTGATCTGTTACAGCAGCGGCCAATAAGGTATTTATGAAAGGGGCATTGACTATTGTCCCTTCCGCCCACGGCCTTTCCCCTAGATCACATCTCGTGTTCATCCGAGTTGAGCCACGCAGCCTTTGCCACCCGTTCCACGGCGGGGACACTCTGCCCCTCGGGTGCGGCACAGCCCTTTGCTCGGCCACCTGCTGATGGGCGTGGCCTCTCTCCAGTTGTTGGAACTATGAGCAATGTTGTTATAAACATTCTTTCCTGTCTTTTCTGTTATGTAAGCAAGGGCTTCTCCGGGCTCCCATGTTGTGTTATGTATTTATTCATCAAATATTTCCTTTTTCCTCTTGCCTCGGCAAACATCGAGTGCGCAGGGGCACCGGTGCGCTGTGCTGAGTGCTCCCGGGCAGGAGTTGGAACTCACCGGGCTCCAGACACCGCGGGGTGCCCCGGCCACATGCCTGGTGGCAGCACGGTCAGGTTCTGCAGGAGCCTGAAGCCCTCTGCCCGGCCCTGCTTGAGCCGGAAGCCCCTTCCTCTACCCATGAGGACGGGGACGAAGCATCGTCTCCTCAGTCATCGCAGCCAAGCTAATAACATCCCCATTTTACGGGAGAGGAGCTGGAAGTCGCCGCCAAGGTAAGCCCCGGCCTGTGTGGCCTCCACTGCTCTAATGCCAGATGGACCTCTCGGGGGGACCATCCCCAGCCTCTGCCTGTCAGCTCAGAGCTGGGGGAGCCCCCAAGAGGGAAGCTGGTCTTTTCTGTGACCAGGCCCCAAGGCCAAGGGCTCACTGCCTCCGATGTGCTTGGAATCCGTGTGCAATTGTTTAAATAGTGACGTTGTTCTTTCATTTGCCCAAAGCCGCTGAACACTGCCGTGTGCCGGATGTTTACCTGGTGCTGGGACACAGGTACTGCAAGAGAGGGAGCCCTGCTTCGTGGGGTTCAAAGCCAGAGCACGGGGGGCGGGGCTGACTTCCTACTCCCATCAGTTGGGGCCTAGCAGGAAGTAGGGGCTCACGCAAGTCGCAAGTCGAGGTGATGCAGGGAGGGTTTGTCTCCAACCAGAGCAGCTGCCGTGGCTGGGTGCAGGGAGCCCCAGGGACACTGTGGGAACTGGGGCTGTCACCACAGGCCCCAAGGGACGAGGGGAGGTAGGGCTGCAGGACCCCACGTGGAGAGCGGACGTCTCCCCTCCGCTGCACGGCCAGCCTGGGAGAGCACCGGGGAAGTGCCCCCGCCCGCCTGCCATCCTCTCACCCGCCCGCTGTAGACAGAGGGCAGGGGGCACAGGATGCCCAGGACCAGCTCCAGGTTAGAGAGCAGAGCCCGGAAAGGCAGAGGCTGGGTACGGAGGGCGCAGAAGTAGCACCAAGGCACGCAGTGTGGTGTGGTGGGGCAACAGTTTGGAGGTTTGTCAAAAAGCTAAACATAGGCCGGGCACGGTGGCTCACGCCTGTAATCCTAGCCCTCTGGGAGGCCGAGGCGGGAGGATCGCTCAAGGTCAGGAGTTCAATACCAGCCTGAGCAAGAGCGAGACCCTGTCTCTACTAAAAATAGAAGGAAATTAGCTGGACAACTAAAAATATATAGAAAAAAATTAGCCAGGCATGGTGGCGCATGCCTGTAGTCCCAACTACTCGGGAGGCTGAGGCAGAAGGATTGCTCAAGTCCAGGAGTCTGAGGTTGCTTTGAGTTGGGCTAACACCATGGCACTCTAGCCCGGGCAACAGAGTGAGACTCTATCTCAAAAAAAAAAAAAACAACAAAAAACAAACAAAAAACCATCACCATATCGTAACCTAAATACATGGAGGGTGACTGTTTTAGAAAGAATATAGTTAACAGCCTGTAATCTCAGGGGATTGCAGCTGAATCACAGAGCTGAAATAATCGCAGGGAGACGGATCCCCTCTTCCCCCAGGCCCACTGACCTAGCCAAGGGTGCCAGGTGCCCGGTGAGTCGGGGCGTGGACTAGGTTCCCCAGGGAGACCCTGAATGGGCTGGAGTCAGGGAGACAGTCTGGATGACCTTGGGAAGACCCGCCAGATTTGGGACAGATAACAATGAAATCTCATCCTCTGCTCTCTCTCTCTGCCCGTTTGCTCCCCTGGCTGCAGACAGCAGCCACAGAGGAGGCGGCCATCTCGGTGCAGCCACAGGTCTGGCGCCAGAGCCAGGACGTGGCATTAGGATCCATCTGACTGGTTCCACACCGGCAAAAATCTGGACTCATCATCATTAGCATTCTGTTTCTCTACCCTGAGCAAGGAGAGGCGGCATCCTGGCTAAGCACAGCGGCGGGGGAGCCGCCGGGAGCAAAGCGGCCTTCAGAGCTCAAGTCCCCGATCTCAGGGCCACCCACACCCTCCACCGGTGCAGGGAGGCGCTTCCGGCACAGTGCGGGTTTGAGGGAGACCTTGGCGGAAACTTTATGACCACAAGTGCTGAGGCTTTTGTGCTGTGACAAACAGAGCTTGCAGGTGCTCTCCAAACCCCTGCCTGGATACTGCGGTTTTAGGGGAAAGGGGCTGCATGGGGTAACCTCCCTGAGGCCCACCCACCCTCCTTGAAGTAGCCCCCACCAGCCTCACAGGCCTCATTCCTTCCTCACATTAGGAAGAGCCCTGGGAGGGAACGGCCCCCACAGAGCAGGAAGCACGTGTACATTCCAATAAAGCTCTCAAAGAGGCAATTATTTCTGGGCTGCCTGTCCCAGCCCAGAGTATCTGCAGCCAGATTTCCAGAGCTGCTGTCATTGCCTCTGGCTGTTGGCAAAATTAAACTTCTTGAGAAATCAGAATGAGCTGGCCCCCAGCATAAGGGGGTTGGAATGGCTCCCCTGCCTGGGGCCGTCTGCGTGGGGGTGGGCAAAGGCAGCGGGGTGTGCAGGCGGGGATAGAGGAAGGGAGGTGGCATCGCAGGGCCCACAAGATAGCACACTGAAACACACAAGTCTGCCTGTCACCCACCCAGATGTGAGCTCAGTGAGGGCAGGATGTGTTCATTGTCACGTCCCCAGCGCCTGGGACAGTGGCACATAGTAGATGCTCAGTAAGTATTAATAGGTACTGATTACTGAGTGAATGTGCACACTTAGGCACCTGGCCAGGGTCTTGTGATAAACACTGTGAGAAACTCCCCACCCCAGCCTCACCCAACACAGGTCACCTTGAGAAACACACCAGTGCCCTCCCGCCTCACCCTGCAAAGGGATAGTGAGTCAATCCCCCTAAAAGCGAGAAATGGCCTCTTCAGGACATGGCGGGGTGGGCAGGGGCCTGGGTGGGCACCCCACACAAAGGAGACGCTGTCCAGGGCCTCAGACCATGACTCACTTTCTTTCTTTTTTTTTTTTTTGAGACAGAGTCTCACTCTGTTCCCTGGGCTAGAGTGCCGTGGCATCAGCCTAGCTCACAGCAACCTCAAACTCCTGGGCTCGAGTGATCCTTCTGCCTCATCCTCCCGAGTAGCTGGGACTACAGGCATGCGCCACCATGCCCGGCTAATTTTTTCTATATATTTTTAGTTGGCCAATTAATTTCTTTCTATTTTTA